>BCHT01000019.1:8117-255098 GCA_001599695.1 Phaeotremella skinneri | reverse complement strand
CCCTCACCGCATCAGACGCAGAATCAGACGAGCCCCCGCCGGGCTGAACAACTGTATCAGGAAGCGCTCGACTGCTCGATCTACGCCTCATCGAGTACGTTTTAGTGGGTCTAGTTGGTGCCATGTCGAATACCGTCTTGCGTGACTCGAATTTCGTGCAACTTAAAGTTGAGGATTATAAGTCAAGAAGAGAATTCGTATCACGAGAGACCTTGGTTACCAATCCATGGCATGATCACCTCATCCATCAAGATCACCTTGACAACCGGACTTCCTTTGAGAGAATCTTGACCAACGCGGGGACGCGTTGGCTCTATGAGGGAGGCGACTGTCATGACCCGTACTTCGACTAGCAGCAACCCGAAACGCGACTACACCGATCCCCCGTTTCAGGCCGAAATACCACACGTGACTATCGATAACTAGGACGCGACCCCAATCACTGATCCGTCGCGTACACAACTCGGACCCACCGGCTTGCACAAGCCGGACCCCGTCCCGTCTATAGGACGAACGTCGCCTTGCCTTATCGGATGATAAGGATCCCGGTACGACCTTRCCGGAGGACGTAAACAAGTAGCTATAACCTAGTAAACAAGTCCATAGTCCCATACATAAGAACGACGAGGACCGAGAGGCTTCCGGTCCCTCGTCGAATGTATATCTTGTCTTCCTCTCCGATATCTCGTCTTACCCAAGCCGGGCTTCGCCTTGCCCAAGTCCAAGCCCCGACTTCCTTTGTGGCTAAGCCCTTTCCCATATCGACTTAGTGCGGTAACCCCAAGTAGGTACTAGTCTCGCCTAGTACAACCCGACCTCGCCTTGACAGTACGGTACCCATAAAGCTAAGCTAAGCTAAGCTAAGCTGTCTCACTCGAAGATAAGCTTTCGGCTTAAGCGGCGCCGCATCGGGTAATGCCTGCGCAGCTAGCAGTGCCTAATGCCTTAAGCTAACATTCAACCTTAGTCAAGGGGTGGTGTCTGTCAGTATCGGTAGCTTGGCTGTTGACGATGATGACAAGCCAGAATTTTATTGCACTCGGATCTTAATCGTGCTCCCCTATGTCACTTATTTCGAGCGAGTAATTCCGGCCAGTAATGGATGGAGGAGGTATGAGAGCGTAGATATCGACAGAGTCGGCTACACGAGTGAAAATCTCCCTCAGGCTCGACAACATGTCGACAGAATGTAGAAGATTCTCATTGGCTCGGCTAAAAGTGTCCATCATTTGTAAGGCCTCGTTCGTATCGATATCGTCTGGTCCTGGAGCCTCGAAGTAGGAGAGTGTCTCCTCTTCGGATGTCCACATTCCAAACTCTAACTCGAGCCTCCGGTGAGCCTTGTGAAGCTCTTCTGCAACATCGGAAAGCCCAAAACTAAAACTATCGTCTACTGAGTCCGCTGCAATATGCAGAGCGTTGCGTAATGCTGCTGCCTTTTCTTGGCTGGCGATTTGTGCCATCGATCCTAGGTTTCTGAACTAAAAGTCGTGCTGTATCTGGAGTATTAGGAATGGGAAAATGTGTGAGATACGAGGGAGGAGTGGTGTGCTTTATACCACAATATGAGTAAGCTCTTGCTTCCGAGGCTTTCCCGTGAATTGAACAACCTCCAACCCCTTTTGAGAGTCCTGATCAAAGGGGCAGAGCTTGGCACTTACAACTCGGTTTCAATCTCAAAGCATAAGCTCAAGTGCTGATCTAAGGTCGCACAGCTTGGCACTTGCAACTCGGTTTCAATCTCAAAACATACTGTAAGATCAAGTCCCGATGCAACGTGGCAAAGCTTGGCGCTTACAACTTGGTTTCAAATTTCGGAACACATAAGAACCTGTCATGACTCAATTGAAGCTGACGTGGAGGGGATTTGGGGAAACTACGCCTGCACAATGGCCCGACAACGGAGTTCCTCGTCATGCTGTAGCAAGGCGGCTTGCTAAGACGCCGTGGTCCTGAGGGCGAGTCTGGCTCATATTTGTCTTTGACACACGGCCTCTGGATGACTGAAGACGTGAATTGTAGTTGGTAGAGCCACCGTCCACTCTGGATTCCCTGGTAATGCTGATGCTCATGGCCAGAGAAGAAGGAAGCGCATTCCACACAGCACAGGACCTCGTGTGATGTGGCAAAACTCATGAGCCACAAAACACCGCAAAGGCTTTCGTCCTCGGTCGTATCGTGAAATTTGCACCATACTTCTACGCCAAGACGCGTTCACGGGACCTAGTTCGGCTTCATCCGAGTAATTCCCATCATAAACTTAAGATTGGTCGTGACTGCTATGCTTCAGTTCTGCCGGTGCTCTCCGGGCCCTGGATTCCGTAGCGTCTCCTTGCCTGACATAGCGTGAATTTGCGTGACGACTACAGTATACCCAGTATACCTCTCTTAACTTGAGATCAGTACTGTCTGACAAATACCACCATCATATGGACGCGTAACCATCCGTCTCTTTGATCTCGAAGAAGAGATACTATCCACTCCCCTCCAATTCACGGGAAAAGATGAATGACTGAGCATTTCCCTGTCCAGCATCGTCTTGAGTTCAGGATGCCGCCCCCTTCCCATTCCTACTCTCCCCGACACTGTCTGAGCCACCTTTCTCCGTTTTGCGCGATGTGAGTCGTATGTGGTAACAACTGTTGTCGGATTTGATTCGATTTCTATCCCCATCTCTACCCAATCCTCCCTGTCAGCCCAGGGCAGGTCCACCTCGTCTCTCGTTTCAATGACAAAACCTTTCCCAACTACTTCTTTCCCGACCCGCAGCGTCTCGCTGTCCAAACTTCGACTGAGCTCGGCAAAAACGTCGATGAAGACATCAAGGAAAGAAGTCGAGCGCAAGATGGTGTCGTTGGCCCACCCAAAGTCGTACATGATTTTCATGTTTTCAACAGAAGTTTCGCCGTTATCGTCGTTCACTATTTCGAATCGTGAGGGTCCTTGGGCTTCGTCAATCGATTGCATACTCATAGCTAGCCAAATTGAGTTCTTTTGGTTCTTCCTCCTAGGATGAGTATTTTCGACGACGGATACTATCTGGAAGCTAGTGACATTCCGGAGGGGATGGGTTGCAGCTAAAAAAGCCTCTTCAAAAGCATTCGTCCCTTGCTGAATTCTGCTCGATGCCGACATTTGGTATGTGAGCCGAATTCCCTCTTCCAGTTCAGTGATTGTAAGTGCTTCCAATTGGGAATGTTGTCGTTTCGCAAACGCTGTTGCTGAAATGGTAAGAGAGCCCAGTGACGAGTCTACTCCCTGAAAATACGACTCCATGGTCTACAGATCCATTCTCAACCTCCTTTGCTTCAAGAACACAAAGGAATGGCAAAGCATAGCTCAATATCTGAAATTGCGGTTAAGTGAAACGGATCGAAACCTACTACGACGAAGGCATAGACCCTATGCAGGCAAAGCAGCCTGTGGACGCCTCGGTCTTGCTTCGGCGGTAACGACATCCATTTCTGCGTCAGGACAGATTTGCTCGGACCTCTGGCGATAAATCGACAGCAACAACATAATTTTACAGCTGGGCCCAAGACTAAGAAGCAGTCACAGATATGGTTGGCTGACGCCTTCATTCAAATTACGAGGTGACTCTACAAGAAACAGGAAAATACGTGTATCTCCCTCTTCACCCCCGTAGGTTTCTTTTCCCCAACTGCGACGAACGGAAGCCCTCGAATAAAACTGCTGGACAAACTCGCTCAGTCGAACACCTCCCTAAAGCCAACATTAGCCCAATATTCTTTCGTCAGGCGGTCCGACCCACATAGCGCCATATTCTACTACTCTAAACATCTCCTCGTTCTCCATTGCCGGGGTCCACCCAATTCTGAAAGGAGGGTCAAACGGTTGTTATTTAGCTCAAGCTACAATCACAAGCCGAGTGAAGCCAGAACCGAACATACGCCTGCCTCCAATCTAGTCCCATCTCAGCGTGAAGGAGCCCTGAGGTTTCCCAGTCCTGCATCTCTGAATCCGGGATGCCACGGAAGAGGATCTAAGTGAATCATATCAAAACAAATGCTACCTGCTACATCAGTGGGACGTACGAATATGCGGAGCAAGGCTTGCGGGGGTGGGATGATTGTTAAAGCCGTCGACGGGCTGAGTTGATCCTGGTTCAAAAGCCTGCCGAACCTCCTCAGTCCTGTCCCTTCCCGCCATAAGACCGACTCACCTGTATGCCTGTCAACGGCAGACAGTGATGGATTAGTTATCGTTCAGTGTGAGATCACTAGAGTGAGCTCACGATATTTTTATGCCTGGTCAACCCCGGAAGCCAAGATGTGATCAGGGCCGTCCGGCTCTCCGCAGGCAGACTGAGAGATGTCAAGATCCTGTCGATGTGGGGGATAAAAATGGACTGAGGGAGACACCAGGCATTGGATGGTCGGATGTCAGGCCATGCTGGGCCATTCAGACGTTATTATCAGTTCAGCCTTGACAAGTGACAATCAGGGATGAAGGTTCTCAGTACAGCAGACATACCAGGAATCAGGGGATCGTCAGGCTTGGGAGTGACAGAAGGTCTAGCCTTGACAGACGGCCTTTGAAAGTATGCCACAAGAGACTGTCAGTACCGATCGGAGCCGGTACATTTATGCGACTCACAACATCTCCACAAACAAACCACTGGCTTCTGTACCCGTCAGAAGGTCCTCCACGATCCCCTTAGGCTTAACCCTCAAGAACCACCGAAGTCTCTGTCTCGCTCCATCAGGTAGCAAAGCCGTCATAGGGTATGCAGCAGTGACCGTCCAGTCCAACAGAGACATGGAAACCTCGAGCTGGACCATGAGTGACAAATCAGCGATCCCCACTTACACGACAGGCAAGAAACAACATAGGAATAATGGGTTGATGGGGATCCACAACAAAGAAAAATAGTAGGTGAGAGCGGAGTAGGATAAAAAACGACTCGCGGTCCGTTGTTCAGAACTAAGGAGGTTGATCTTGGCTCGCCAAGGGAATATCTTGGATCGACGCACGCTCTTCTCCTCGGGGAAGAGGATGTCGATTTTCGGTCTAACGGATCGCGGACGGAATAGGAGTTTCGCAATGTTCTTGTCGTGCACAACGTCTACATTGCAGTGAGGTTGTTCAGCGGATGTCTGTCTCTGGTAGCAGGATGAAAGTTCTGGGAGCTCATTGGACGTACATTTGGTAAGAACCTCGTTGGGACCGAGTTGTCGACCGACAAACTTCTGCTTGAATGTGTTGGGCTATGAGTGGCAAGACGCACGATCAGCTGGACTGAGCTCTTATCAGGTAGGAGTGGCCTACCTCAATGGTCATTGTCCCGAGGTAATCTAATATAGTATCGTGTCAATACTTCACTGTTGCCAACAAGACGTTGGGCGTTAACCCACCTCCAGCAGGAGGACCTTTGGGCAGATCCCTGATTCCCAATACCACCATTGGTGAGCTTGCTTCCCAATGGCTTCATAGCCTGTGAAAAATAGAACGTACCCCAAGACCACAGCCGCCAACGTAAGATCCTTCCCCGATGTTGTCTGGACAACCAATTCCTGATTCGCCGAGGTGAATGCTCCTTTTCCCACTGAACTCAGTTTGAGGATAAGCGTACTGTCGGCTTGATTTCTCCTGCCGTATTCCAGGAAAACGTACCTTCAACTGCTCCCCCACCTGCATTCCCTCCCCCGCCACCTCCCACCGCCTTCCCGCCGCTTTCGCCGCCGCCACCGACACCGCCGGCCGCTACATCCTTCTTGGGATCTGCCGCAGGAGCAGCAGCTGGAGTAGGGGCAGGAGCGGCTGGTCCAGGTGGCTTGTGGATGGAGCATGGTGGGAGGCCGAGGGGGAGAAAAGTTTGTGTGTAGGAGTTTCACAAACGCAGGTGGTCATTGAAGCAGGCATGACATCGCATACGAGGTGACAAGTAGTGCGATGTGAGGAGAAAGATGGTACGATGGACAGCGGGCATGATGATAGATGAGGTGGAACGAGCAACGGGGAAAGGGAAAGAATATGGGAACTACATTAGTGACTCAGAACGGTGCAGAGGTGTTCCCAGAGAATATGAGACACACATTCTTGTCGAAGACATGAACATTTAGTCGAACCACATGTTTCCCAGCACAAGCGTAATTGTACGAATCGTTGTCCGTACTATGAATGCAGATCTTCAGCGTGCACCTCTATCATCTTGTCTCTGAGATCTTGCAATCTCTGTACAGCTTACAAATCCCAAGCTTACATGTAGATGTCTTCGCCGCCTGCGTACCCTCCTATCCACGGCATCTCTGCGGCTTTACAGGTGAGCCTGACGACATGAGTCTTTGGTACTGAGAACTTGTCGCCGGCGATCTCGAGTGCTTTCTACTCCCAGACGAGAACGATGAGTCATCATCAGTATACCATATTCTGTCAGACAGCAAGGTGAGAAGAGGGAGTGGAATGTCTCAGTTAAGACCTTCACTTACCTCATAAGATGTTGGTAGAGCTACTAAAGCTTCCGCACTGCCCGCGACGAGGACCAGCATCCTCGGAGGGGTCGTCATGATGTCTCTAGTCTTCTGATGAACTTTCTCGAAGGATTCCTCTTGATGAGAATATGGGATGATGGGTTGTTTGAATGCTTCTCTTCTGATTTATTGTTGAAAGGATAAAGTTCAAATGAGGATGGTGGCGAGATAGACGAGAGTGTGAAAGTAAGTACATAGTGGTGAGATTTAAGCGACGGTCGAGCGAGGAATAGGCAAGGAAAGGAAGCAGCCATCTCGAGTCGTGTTTTGTGTCAGTCTGCTCCACACTCCACACGTCCCATCAAACAACCCCTTGTCCATGCGGACAGAACGTGTCGCGACCGCTCAACGGTCTCAGTCACTCACACCGCATGGCGCAACCTATTTTGATCTGGGAGGATCATCTTAGTGTCAGCTTTTCATTCTGCGATCCATACTCAGCACTCAGTGGGTCGAGCTATACAAGAAGAGGTCCCGAATCCCACTTGCCCAGGACGAGTCGAGCAACCCGCGGATTCTGGATTCTCGTTCGTTAGCTGCCACGCCACTCAGTCAGCGAGCGACAGTCAGCTTAAACCATGCCCGGCGGCCCAATCGTGCCTCTCCCTCACATTTTGATTCACTTTAAACGTCTTAGTTTAGCGCTCCGTCCAGAAATCAAATTCGACGATGGGGTACGCGCTCGCGTTCCTGAGATCGGATGTAGGCGTCGGGATGACGGGGATAACGGCGTTGGAGAGTCGTCATGATCGTCTTGACCACGATCGGACTGGGATGAGGGTGGTCAAGGTGCGGTTCCCTGGAGATGTGGCATAAGAATGCGCTTGGCAAACGTAAGCTTGATATTCCTTCAATAGGGCGACGTTGGCATGAGAGATATATCAGTGATCAGTAAGTCAGTATCGAGATAATCATCACAGTCATGAAGGTAGCGGAGCTTGTGGTTTTGAGTAGACCTCGTCAAATGTAAGTGAATGCTAAGGGGGTGTCCAGAGAGTGTGAAAGATCAGCAAGAGAGAGAGGGGTATGAATACCTATGCGGAAGAAAGGATCTTAGGACGTTTGTGTCGATGTTTTGCAGAAATGGGTGGACCATGAAATGTCATAGACGAGCGATATATCCAAGACGCGCCGAATCTTATACCACCACGAGATCCGAAGAGAGGCTGGCAAAATTTCCTCCAAACCAACACCCATCCTCATGAAACGACCCTCTAAACCACCATGCCATTGCATCGACATCATCGCAACCCATCCGGTCGTCAGCGCTGTTTCATCTCGTCTCAAACTCTGTCAAATAGTTCGGCGACCCATGTGCCGAGGAGGCTGACAGGGGTGTTAAGAACCTTAAGACGCCGTTGGGACCTGCTTTTCATTTAGAGGTGAAAGATGAAACAAAGCCTCATTCCGTCGTGTACGTGATTGTGACCAGTGGTATATAACCTGTCGGATCGTTAGTAGCAGATGAAACGAGGGATGTTGGTGGTCGTCATTCTCCATCGCTCCATATTTCTTTCATGCTGCTGTGAGTTTGAGATGGGATGGCTTGATGCGTGAGTTGTTTCATGTTGAATATCGACAGCCATCCCAGAAGTGATATGGCATGGAAACAAGCAGCGCCATACGAATCATTCGCTGCATGAGGAGGAAAATCCTCTACTATACAGCACTGGCCGCCGGCAGACGTCTAGCTTCACCTGATTTGGGACTACTCTACCGGAGCACACCCTGGCTCAAGCTCAAGTCCGGAAGATCTTCCGAGCCTCGTTGAAATGACGCTGACATTGAGAACGTACCGTACTGGTTGGGCGGACTGGCGGTGTGGCTACCGCTCGGAGTAGCTCGAGCGATTCAGCCCGTCATGGCGATAATCGACAGACGCACACGCCATTCGCGGGGATAGGGACGATGGGATGGTCCAGCGTGCCTCGGAACGACGCTAGTGAAATGGGGGGGTTTAGGGAATTGAGTTGACGAACCCGTGGAAGCGGGCAACTCATCTTCCCGATCTCGAGCGCAGTAGCTCACCCTGGCCCATCTTGTGCATATTTCCGAATCCTCGCGATGCGCTGCTGTCGTGCAGCATGTGCAGAGCCTAGATCCCAGACGGGCACTTGTGTTTAGCTGGAAACAATTTGTATTTATATATATCGACCTCGTGGGCTTGGGGTCTGCGTCTGTGGAATTCCTGGAAGATCTGCTAGTGTGTTCTCGGCCTCAAGCCATGGTGCATGGGGTAATCTCGGGTTATGCCGAGCGACCCTAGGCAGCTTACCTCGATTAGAAGAAACGGACAGGAAATGCTGAATGCGGCAACAAATGAATATTGTCAATGGGGGGAGGTCATTTTCTGCACGGATTTTCAGGGCGGGCTTGGGACTGGTAAAACCGCTTTGTTCGAGCTTACCCCTGAAAGGATGGAAAAGGATGGAAAGAATGGGACCTGACCATACAAGGCTCTGGTCCGAGCGGCGTCGACGCGGTAAGGGTCGGAGGGGTGGCGTACGCCGAGAATGCGAGAATGCGAGAGAGAAAGAAGGGCAGCGGAGAGACGCAGGCGAAGGGTAGGGGAAGAGAGGAAGTAGGGGGGGAAGGCGAGGGCCAACAAATGAGCAGTTAGTCATGGCAGCAGAGAACGGAAGCAGACTCGGCCTCGGTCGGGTCGACGCTGTCAGGGCCGCCGGGGTAGAACGGGTGTGGTGGGCGGGGGGGGGGGACGGTAGACGGATGAGCGGAGGCGGGAGACGAGAGGCCGAGCTGGGCATCTGGTAGCTGGTAGGGCAATCTGGCAGCGCTGGGCTACGAGAGAATACACTTTTGCCAGTTACCATCGCCTGCGTACCTTTCCGTCACTTGGCTCTACCGTACATATCCGTATCCATACGCATATTCATATTCATAATCACAATCATAATCACCGGCCACAGGACAACATTCACCATACCCCCTGCCATCATTCACCGCTTTCCATCTCCGATCAACATATCTTATTGATTTTGTCTCCCCTCCCCTCCTCCCTTCTGCTTGATATTCTTTCTTGTTGACGTCTCCATCACTTCCCCCCCCCCCCTCACTTACTCCCGGCTTTACACCGCCCACACTCGACCTTATCAATCCCACGCCGGACAGACGCAATCTGGTTGGCGTCTCCTTTCACCGCTTTCCCCGACCAATTAGTTAACTCAAAGGCGACACGCCGCCAGCCAGCCAGGTCTGTCTCCTCCCGGACTCTTGAGGTGCATTCATCGTCTTGATCAGCAGTGCCTACATATATTGTAAGTCCCCCCGTCTGATCTCTCCTCGGCCTGTTCCTGTACCTTGCGTTGCATCTCCCCATCTTGCATCGCGGAACACAATAGTTTCTTGCTTTGCATCTGTCGTCTTCCATTGCCCTCCTCTTCCACGTCCCCGTCCCCCCATGTCTCCTTGCTATGGCCCAGCTTTACGGAAGAAGCAAGCGTAGCGGGACACCTGACATGTCTCATCACGTATTCCATACTTCTCGTCATTCAACCCTCGTCTTGCAACTCTTCCTCCAGCTCGTGTCATCCTTGTCGTTCCCCACGACTATCTTGACTCGGTCGCCTATCCTCTCATGTATCTTTCCCTCTGAGACTCGCGACAGATTTTCATATCGGCCTCTCATTCTTTTCCTCGACGTCCTTCCTCGCCAAGGCTTTCAGCTTACGCCGCTTTCTTTCCAGCTAGCTGTCATCTTGCCGAGCAGGATTGAACATCACATTCTGCACAGTAACGTGAGTAGGGTCTAGAATCTTCTTTCTTTCATCGCTGCCCAAACCGAATCATCCTACCTTGGGTCCCCTTACCCCCCTCCCCCCGTTGTCGATGCTGCGACGGACTCGGAAGCGTGCATCGCCTCCGCTTGCTCGGCTAACAGGCGTCGGACCACCCCGACCTGGTATCTCGCACTTGTGCTTGCTTGACCACACCCCTCACTCCCTCCCCACTGGACGACCGCTCCCTATGGCCGAACCATCCAGTCGAGTTGCTCCGATGCATACCCAACAATGATACCCGACGCTTAATCAACCGGGCGGCGCTGACTAATTTTCGTTTGCAGTCGTTCTCCTGGACATCGCCGTCTCGCACCGCCGTCTTCTACGAAGCTCCACATCTTACACGTCGCCGCAACCTCGGGCTCAGCAACTCCGGCCTGTCCCGGTCGTGACCGAAATCGCGCAGCAATATTGCTCTTTTGTTGGCACCGTTTAGCCGCTCCTTCAGCTCAAGCGATATATCCCGTCAGCCACGGAATACCCTCGGTGTTGATCATCGCTCTGAGATTGTCGGTTCTTGTTCGCAGGATCTCTTGATCCGCTATCCCCTCAATTCATCAACCCTTCCGCACAACGAGAGAGCCGTTTGAATGTCTTTAACGACATCGGCTCCTTTGTCGTTGGCCCCTTACCCAAACGCGTCGACGCATCCCCCTTCTCGTCAACCAGGTCCGATGAGTTATCAAACACCTGAGGACAGATCGCCATACGGAGCATACTATGAGCGACCGCCAGGATCGGCCCATGGCCCACCCCCACCCAACGCTCAGATCCACCCCTCCAGTTCTCCTGAACGGCTGCATTCATCCTCGGGAGCCTACCACAAAGGGGTTCCACCTCATCAGCCTCCTTCACATGCTCATCAACCACCTCCTCAATCTCCATCCCATCATGTATATCCCCCTCAAGATCTTGGACCTGGGCCTGGGTCTTCTCATGGATATCCACCTCCTCCCATCACTCCGCTCAGTGGTTCCTCGGCTTATCCACCTCCGCCTCCTTCAGGAGGATACTACGGACTGGCTGGTCAACCTCAGGACCACATTCCTTCTCCCCCACCTACTAGTAACGGCCGTCCGACCAGTGCGAACTATACCACTGACGGAATTCCCATAGTTCCAGTCGGGATCTCGGGAGGAAAGATGTTTCAGTGCAGAGGATTTGGTGATTGTGATAAGGTGTTTACAAGGAGCGAGCATCTTGCAAGGCATGTTAGGTGAGTCCTGTTTCTCAGTTCTTGTCTCTGAGTCCAATTTCCCTTGTTCTTCTTTGCTGACAGCTTCACACAGAAAACACACTGGCGAGCGGCCCTTTCCATGTCATTGCGGTAAAGCGTTTTCCCGGCTCGACAATCTGCGTCAACACGCTTCTACCGTTCACGCAGATCAGGCGGCTTTGAATGAGACGATGTTGAGCTCACTGACATCTGTGCATGCGGCACTTTCTCAGCGAGCTGGCCGGGAGCAACGGAAGCGAGGTGAAGTGGTGGAGGTGCCGAAAAATGCTGTCGAGAGACCGCGACATAGCGATACAGGATACCGAGGACAACGACCTTCACCATCCAATTCGCTGTCTAACTCTCCTTATGCCGTGTATTCGTCAAATGATCAATGGAACGTTCCTCAGCATCCTCGGCCCAGGACTGGGGGTGGATGGGAATACCCTTACCAGCCAGGGATGGAAGGTGAGGGTGCTGGACCTTCTACGGCATCCTCCCTCGGTGCTCCGATCGAAGATGCTGGGCCAAGCAGGCGACCGGGTTCTTCGGCTAGCTACGCAGGGTATCAACCATCGTACTATGACCAGCCGCCAAATTCTTCAGGTGGTCGACCTCCTGCTTCAGCGCCAGGCACTGCATCATCTTCGGACTCCATGTCTCAACTGCCTTACCCTTACCGACCTATGTCTAGTAATGGACGGGAGCTACCTTTGCCAGCCCACTACGCAGAGTCGGAGCCTCCTACTACCTCACACGGACCACCTCCTCATTCGCCCATGTATCCTCCAGGAGTGACGCACGCCAACTGGTCATCCCCTCCAGCTCATTCTGCCTACCCTCCGTCGGACCCTAGCATGTACCCACCACCTATTCCGGGAGCAGGCGCACCGTACCCGCCAGAAACCGCATCGAGCTATGGGCCAGCCCCGCCGAGCTCTGCTGGGAGTTACTACAGCTATCCACCACCTACCGGACAGGGCTACTACCCTTCGGGCCCGCAAGGTCAACCGCAGTCGTTTAGCTCCGTTCCCCCGCCTCAAAGTACTGGCCCACCTTACTCCAACTCGCAATACGGCGGAGCTCCACCCTCGAACGCGCCTGAATCTCCTTTCTCTTACAACACTTCGCATCAGAATGGCCCATACCCATACGGCCCGGGTGGCTACGATGCTCGCAAACGGCGTGCAGAAGAGGAAGAAGACTCTGCTAGAAAGCACACGAGACCGTCTTCAGGGGTCACGGCGCCTCCCGGGGGGCTCCCTCCTCAGCACCTGAACGACGCTCTTCAAGCTTCTGCCCCAAGGCAGCAGGAATCATCGTGGCTGCCACCGACTTCAGAACGACGCTCTTCATTGGCTATCTCTGCTTTGCTGGGTAGTCCTCAGCAGAACGTCCGATCCAGACCGTCAACTGCCGACGTCACTCAGCACCATCAAGCTTACGGACCCGCCGGAGGAGCGGCTCAAGCTGGATTCACTTATCCACCCAATGGCGGCGGGGAAAACCAATCTGTTGTCGGTTCCGGGAGTGGGTCCGTCAGTCTCCCAGCGACTCCGATGATCAATGGAACGCCTCGACGGGGAGTCAAGGTCGAATCGGCACCTTCGACAGGTCCAGGCTCCGGGATGGCGTCAGATAACATGGAACAAAAAGCGAAAGCACTTCTGGGGTCTGGCGGGCAGTGAGGTATTTTGACTGGAAGGTGGAATCGGGTGAAAGGACAGAAGTGTTTGGGATAATATATAGTTTTCGGGAAACACGACCAGACGACGTCTTATAGTATGTACTTCGATCCGAGTGGGTGTGATCGGTACGGGTATCTCGTTGGTGGTGACGACCAGAGTCCAGTGATTGATAATATGGTACCGAATGTTTGTCCATAGTATAGTAGTTATAGGGAATCTTCAGTATACACGTATGCAACAGAGTCTTGCGTACCTGGCTGGGGTGAATCTGCCCGCCAGTATGATAACACCAATCTCGGTATGGCACGATCAGATCATGCCAGGTCCCAAGGGGTATTTACGTGTTATCTACGAAACCAGGTACTGACGATCGAGATGAGATTGGATGGCTGCCCAGGATTCCGGTAGAGAACCCGTTCCGTAGATGGTGTTCCTGAGCTGACTGGCTGTTGGCGGTGTGGCGCCGGCTGAAGGGCTCGCTCAGCGGGATGAGAGGGCATGACGATGCTCCGTAGGCGACGACGACAAGACTGACTAGGACGGATTTACACACACTTTGCTTGGACCGGCCAGATGTCTGGGAATACCGACAATTTGGTGAGGCGTGACGCATGAAGCTCAAATGCAATTGCCTTCTCGGAGTGCTCACTACACCGCAGACCTTGATCGTCGTATACCTACTTAGTTATCAAGCGTCACTTAGAAGCAACTCTCTCTGATGGATGCCTCAATTCCCATGGATACGCTCAAATAGAAGGACGAAGTACCATCGATAAGCTCGCATCCCATACCTTACAATATAACACATATTTCACGCTTCAACCCTCACGTATGGTCCCCATTCTCTTACCCCACACCCTCTTCCCCCTACCGTCCGCCTCATCTTCTCTTGTAAACGTCATCACTGGTCGTCAGAATGGTCGTAAATGCACAGGAACGACTGGAGGGTGGAATATAGCAGGCGATTAGCCGGGCTATGGAGCAGTCGCTGTCTAGCAGTTGCACTGGCCTGCTGGGCAGGAGCAGCTGTGTGATGTCAGCGCTAATCACTGAGTATGCCGGAGCAAGAAGTAGAACGGAGAGAATATGATGTAGAGAGGAAGATAAGATCAAAAGATAGAGAACGGTGATACAGTGGCAAAAAGGGTAGACGTTTAGGAGGATACGGAGTGTGAAGTTTGATCCAAGGGATGGGTCGAAGAGCAAGCTTACTTTGGTTTTCCGCATGTTGAACAGGTTTCGCCGTGGTTGTTGATGCAGACTGCAACGGGCTGAGAGTGATGGATGGTTTAGCGAGGACTACCCACGGTCCAGAGCTACAAGGTTACGAAGTAGTTGCTCAACGTACAGCAAAGGTCACGGAGGACATGGTGGTTTGGGTGGACATTGTTGTCTTAGTGATAGAGAGGTTCTGGATAAGTATTCGTTTGTCGTGCGTTAAAACGAGGCAGGAAGATATTGGAACAGAGAAAGTGGGGGGCTAGCACTGGCTGATTCGGCCTTTTATATCTCATATAGCCTGCGATGGGGGTTAAAAAGAACCAACCCCTCAAACTTGTCCCACCATCGGATCAGTCCTTATCGCCCCAATCCGCACGTTGCTAAGCCCCATCAAAAGCCACCTAAACGTGTTTATAGTGCCAGAGGCTTGATTGCTACGAGATCGGTGAAATCCAACCAGTCGTTAGGGTAGGGACAGGGGTGCTCGACCTTCTGTGCTTCTGATGTCGGGGATCAAATGGGAATGTCAGGAGATACCCTTGCCTCGGGATCAGCTTGCCAATTCGTCTCGTTATTCGGTCATCTCGGAAATTCGTGTGATGGTAGATTTGGATCGTTCTCATCAAGGGCCCTTGGGAGTTTCGGAAGTGTCCACCCTCGAATTTTCGTGCGGGAAAAGATTCGATTTTGGATACAATCTGGGGTAGGGGTGAACTATCGAGCTCAGTTGCAAAGGATGTTGGGTGGCGTAGAATTCACCCAGGGAGACTACAGACAGATGATGGTGATATGGACAACATGGTATCTTGTGGAGGGACAATATCAATGGCAATGGGAAGGAACTTGGACTTATGAGTACACGACAGTCAGACTTGGGACTGAATGCAAGGCTCGGCTGGATGCTAGTCGTATGTCCCGGAGACTACATGACTTGTTGCACGCATGACTATCAAGAGTATCATCAATGTGTACAGACTCCTCATCGACGCCTAAGTCTAACTCGCCACCCCTCCCACTTGTATCCCGCTCCTCCACAACACCCCCTTCTGTTCTCCCACCTAAAGGGCATCGCAAGCTTAGCGGGCTCTGCACCGGGGTGCGAGTATTGTACAGGGTGTGAATCAACGTCGGTCGATGCCTTCGGCTTGACCACAGCTGTCGTCCGCATCGTACATTAGCCTCCATCAACAAGATATAGATACAATGAATTGTGCCGAAACGGCAAGGAGACAACCAGGAGATAGGCAACGTCTCTTTGACTCACCCTGATCCGGCTGGAGCGCCGCAGGTACTGCACGACCCTTCTTTGCCGTTACTGTCACACAAGTTCACAGGCTGAGATAGACCAGTGTCAGTACTCAGTCCATCGCCATTAAAACATCCTCTACACAGTGAGGAGGCTCTACTTGGAGATGAGTATCAACACTTACAGTGGACACTGGGAGAGACATCGTTGGACGAGAATTGGAGTATTGGCTTAAGTGGCGAAAAGTTGGGTTCAACAAGTGGTGTCGGTTTACTCGATTCTGGAAGGTGGCGTGTGATGCAACGGTGGTGGAATAGAATGAAAAGAGGGAGGGGGCTATGAGAAAATCCACTGGAGAACTTATACAAGTGGTACAGACAGCTCCATCATTCCGGCAAACGAAAATTGAGTGTTCCCGATATCCCGATTTCGCTACGAGCACCTCAATCTGGATCACGCTTAGCCAGACTTTGTCCTCGAGGACACGAGAATCATCGAACCACGCTGTTCAGCATCTTGCAGACCATGCCACTACCCTCCTTTTTCTTTCGGCCGACTGTCTTGGCTGGGGATGGGAGATCATCCCTTGCTCTGGTCATGTAGGGCATGATACCATACAGGACAATAGGGTCAAGTCGGATCGGATCTTTTCGTTAGCTGGTGATTGTTGTCCGGGCTACCATGGAGATCAATCACAACTGTGGAGATCCCAACCCTCGAAGGAGGGAGTTTTCTCAAAAGCGATCACCTCGGCAGGAGCTCTTACAACCCTCGTTATCGTAGCCGCCATCTCCATATCCCGCTCCATGTTCTCCATCTCATGCTCCACTTTCCCATGGTATAATCTGTCCTCGACGCTCCACCGTAAATGCTCTGTGGGATTTTCCTTATCCCTTCAACGCCTGTGTGACGCTCATGTCAGCACAAAGCTCCTCGGCCGAAGTGCAAGCTGCGGAGGACTGCGGTGCGTTCTGAGCTTCATCTCGGTGGACTAGCGATGAGTATACACGATCACTGCAGTGGAGATCGAATGCTCCTTAACATGACGGAGCTCAGCAAGGTCTTGACCCGTGCTGGAGCTTGGCACTCTGTGTGCCCGTTGTAACACTCCTATCTGCTTCCCCACAAGCTCCACCTAGAGTGGCGAGAAGTAGAGCTTCGACTGAGCCATTTCTCGGGTCGAATATCCGATACCATATGAGACTTCAACGTGGTATAGGCGGAAAGTCTAAGAGAAATTCCGCTGACTGATGAGGATCTTCACTCACTACAAAGTGGAGAGTTGTAAACAGGGTAAGCTCATACTACATTCGCCAGCGACAGACCTGTAGGCATTTTATAAACAACTTGACTCGATAGCAAAAATGGTATTAATTCTAGGAAGGGCAAAACGGGTGTCTGCCAGCTATTCCTTTCAGCCGTATCCCTCAGGAAGAGGCCCTATTCTCGCTTAAACCTCCTCACCCCTCTTCTTTTCGGCCTTCAAAACCCTCTGTAGCCCCTCATCATCCCCATACCTCTCTATCGCAGTCTCCACCCATTCCTCGATACTCTTGGCTGGCGGACCAGCAGCTTCTGCACCTAAGAACGCATGTCTGAGAGCACTCAGATTCTCAGCATCGCGATCGAAAGCCGAGGACATGAGCTGCCTGAGACGCTGGTATTTCTTCCCACCTCGAACGCAAGCTGCGAGTTCTGGATGTCCAAGATCTTCGTACGCCTTGATAAGCAAGAGCTCTTCGGGGAAGAGATCGTTAGTACCGCTGTCGAAGACATGACTGAGTAGAGCCTCTGCGCCGGTGAAAGCTTCTTCTAGGGTGGTGGCATAGGCGCTGAGTGAAGTGGCGAAAGTCAATACTGCCCGACAAACGAGTGTATGAATTCCGAAGATTGCAGCTACTCACAATTCCCAGTCAATTATCCCTGTGATATGTCCTAAATCATCGGCGAAAATGTGATCCCCTTTATCATCGCCGTGACGAAGGTAAAAGACGGTATCCTCCCTCGCCATTTCCGCGCATCCAGAAACCAACGCTCTAGCCTCCAAAAGCGCCAAATAGTCTTTGACAGTAGCATTAGGTGATCGTTGGTGATGCTCAATTTCGTCGAGGCCATGATTGAGAAACTTCAAGTATCGTTCCTTGTTGCTTTTGAACGGACCGAAGGAATATGGAGGGGAGAGGAGGAAGAAGTTGGGGAGGAGAATTGGACCAACTGTCGTATTCTGGTTCTCGTCGTGACAAATTCCACCAATAGCGGAGAAGGGGAAATCGAGAAGACCGATTTGGAATTTGGCGAGATCTTTGATAGTCGTCTCGATCTGTTGTTTTGAATGATCTTCGGAAAGGAAAGGGGCTCCTCTTTCGGTTCCAGACACATACTCCATGAAGAAGTAGAGAATATCCCCTGAACAAGTTGCATTGAACCGCTTATTAGGGACGTGCTGACGCGGCATTCCAAACATCTCTTACCTTTTGGATCGGGGAAGCCTTCAGGCAGCCAGAACGAAGGGACCCAGGTCTGGTCGACCGTTCGAAGCCCTTTCAACGTTGCTACCTCACTTTCCATGACCGCCTTACGATACTCAGGGGACCAGCCCTCAAAGCCGGTAGCTCTGACTCGAGCAACCCATTTCATACCGTTGTCGAAGATGACAGGAATGTGGAGGTTGAGGCTGCCGATCAGTGCATCACTCCAAACATCCGGAATACTGAGGGTACAGTGATGTCCTAGATTCAGTGAGGAGGCTTGAAAGGCCATATCTGAGTCTCGAATCTTTGTTAAGAGATCTCGGAACTGTCAGGCTCCTGATTAATTTTTCGTTGTACCGGTTAAGTGGAGACCCTCTCACTCACCAATGCACCTTCTATGCTGAGACGGGCATCTAGAATCTCATCGTCCTGGGTCGACCATAAGCAAAGAAAGACATTTGACATACCCGTACAAAGTGACGGCCGTTCGGCACTCACGGTCAAGCTTTTACAGTCATGATGGGGAGTACACATGTGAATGTAACAGAGCTTCTGATCGCACATGACACATGAGCCAGCAACCGCCACCGACATTCTTGAGCAGCCCTGAAATGTACAGGGATAAGAGGCCATTTCAGTGCGTTTATATTCACTTTAATGGGTGGATTGATATAAAAATGGGTAAAAGATGATGAAAAGGAGGGTCCAAGCTTCTTAGAGAGCTGTAACTTATGTTCATTTCATAGCGGTGCTTCGGTTTGATGTCTGTCTGCACTGGAACCTCATGTGGCCCTGCCTCACCGAAAAATCCACACATCGTTTCATATCGTGTACATGAAATACTCGTTACGGGCAATCATATCTCTTCAGGCAGGACTCGAATAATCCATTTGACTACCTTCAATGGCTTAAGGATCCATTGGCACAGCTTATCTAGGCTTCGGATTTGGTCGGTCTGAATCGACGATCAGAGTCTGTGCGGTCCCGGTCACTCACGTTTCTTACATTTGCCGTAATAGGTTCCCCAGTCCGAGGTGGCAACCTTAACGGTGCATCCAGGCTCCGTGCATCGAGCTCCATTGACGGGCGGGGAACTGAAATACGGCCAACAATCAATTTCGCTGTAAGTTGGAACAGATCATCTGTGAGAGCTCAGACATACCCCTGTATTGCCCTCTGGTTGAATAGTTGTCCGAGGTAGCTACTGGCAATTCCGACGAACATAGTCGATCGACGAGTGGTGTATTCGGTACGGGCGTATGAAATGTATTTGATTGACCTGAGAGGATGTCGGGCGAATCAGGAGCATTCCAAACCATTCATATACCTCCCATCTTTCATATTCAGACGTCATCTTGAGCTCTGATCGGCCAGAAGCTATCTTGTTCACCGAGACACGCCCCAGGAAGCAGCATACAGCAAGCATTCTTTTGTTCCGTTGTTCCGTAAAGGAAAGGGGTCCTCACACCAATCAGGGGAGAGGTGCTCAGTCAGGTGAGAAGAAAAAGTCTACAGAGAACGCCTTTCTGATCTGGCACTCCCTCTTGCCCTTTACAGCGAGGAAAGAACCGAAGACTTCACTACATCATGTTTCTCATACCAAAGCTCGTATTATTCTGTGAGGCCGAGAGGGAAGAACGTCGCTGTTGAATCCAGCTGAAGGAAGCTAGACCTTGGCATCGGTAAAGACAGTGGACGTGCAAGGGAGATTTGGTCTGACGTTGGCCTCAACCCTAGACGCGTATATTGAGCCGAGCCGTTGCAGGGATGCCGAGAAGCGACAATGAAGTAAAGACCGAGCCATTGCCATCCCCATACACGGCGACATACTTGATCCTGGATACCGCTTTCGGCCACATCAGAAGATGAGAACAACGGTTATCTGCATCATACAACCCCATTCCGTCTCATCTACCTAGCGTCCCCCTTCACCTCGATCAATCGCTCAGGCAGGAATGCCCTCCTGCACAAGCACAGGTTTCTGCTTCCTCCCTGGTCGATCACTGTCATGTATAGCCATATGCCTTTTCAGCTGGTCCGGCCGTGGGAATCGTTTGCTACATCCGGGAAACGCGCAGATGAAAGGCTTCTCGCCGGTGTCTGCCAGAGACATGTCAGCTTATGTCGCAGCTACCTGGAAAATGGCGCCGGATGATAGAACGATCGTCGGTTAGGATGATGGGATGGACTTACGGGTTCGGATATGCTTGGTCAAGTTGGAGGCTTCCACGAAGCCTCTACGAGGTGTGAATTAGCAAGTTCACGATCTACAATACAAGTGACGGACTTACTTTTGGCAGTATGGACAGACGAAAGGCTTCTGACCATTGTGCGTTCGCTAGCATGGCGTCAGTATCACTCTGGTCACACGCAACCACAAATCAGACTTACCATATGGATCGTCAGAGACGAAGAGATAGCGAAAGTCTTTCCACAACCCGGATAATCACACACGAACGGCTCTAACATCATCGTAAATCATTAAGAGCCACACAGAATACTGGAAGGTCCACTCACTCTCCTGAGAATGTCTTCGTAGATGCGCAGCAAGCGGAGCAGCCTCTGAGAACGCTTGACCACATTCCTCGCAGACAAATGGTTTATGGCCTGTATGACTCTGTAGATGTCTCAATACTTTTTGTCGACTCTTGAACAGCCTGCCATCGGGGCCACCACATCCATCCCACCGACACGTGTACTGCTCCTTGCCCTTGCCTATGTGATCGTTGGCGAGATGTTCCATGAGTTTGGCTACTGACGGGAAACTCTCAGTGTGAGTACAATCTGGCCATAGACACTGTATAACTTTTCCATCGTTGGGTACCGGAGTCGGCGACGACATGTTGCCGTTGCTGGTGGTCGAAGGGGACGGGGACGGGAGATGGTGATGGTGATGGTGGTGGTGGTAGTGGATGGGAGGGAGCTTCTCATTGGTGGGCTGTGGCACTGGTCCAAGTGCAAGGGCCGGTGTGTCTGGACCCCAACCAATGATCTCACCCGGCACGCCGAGATGTTCTTCGAGGACATGTCTGAGCATTGTGGATGGACTGAACGGCTCGCCGGTTGTTGAGCTGTGTGAATGGTTGTGTGGCTGTAGGTGTTGATGTGGCGTGACATGATCGTGACAGGGAACATCCTGTTGAATATTTGTCGGGAACGAGAGGGAAGTGGACGAATCGGGCCCCGAGGGGAAACAGTCATCCCACAAACAAGCGAGGAGGTGATCCGATTCCTGCTGTTGACGAGGAGTCAAGGTGCCAAGTTCTGTATTGACTACAGCAGATATTGGTAGGGGGTGGGAAACTACCGGAATCATAGGCTGAATGGAGAAGACGGGAGCAGGTTGAATAACCACTTGTTGTGGTTGAGGTGGAGGGGCTGCTGATGTGACGAATTCCGGAGCACCGAGATGATCAGCGGCGATATGGCTCAAAAGGTCAGGCATGGCGTGAAAAACCCGATGACAGTTCTGCCAATGACAGATGTGGGTCGGCATGGCCGGAGACGGGACCACTGTATGCGCCTGAGAGGAATTCGGTACTTCCCATGGATTCAGCTGTATCTGTGGCTGCGTTTGTGGATTGACGAGGATGGGGGCGAAAGGGTCGGGTTGTTGGTGGGAATGAACCGGAGGATTACTACATATTGGGAGGGTGCAATCCGTCAGGGCGCAGCACTCGAGCTGGGTTGTTGATCATGAGAAAAAATTCATAAGCAATCAATTCTCACGATATGAATGGTAGCAACCCCAATGCGACTCACGTATTGTTGAATAGCATGGCAGCCTTCTTTGGAGCACGCCCACCGCTCCAACTCCGCCAGATCATGGTCGTGACCACAGTTCCCGTGTCCGTGTCCATGATCATGGTGATGGTCTTGTCCGTCGTCACCGATAACACCATCAATTGCTTTACGCCCTTCCTCAGCCCCCTGCACAGTGCCTACTTCCATCTTCGCACCACCCACACATCGTCCCGACAAAGCCGTCTCACAGTCTCCATCTCCACAACAATCACTCGAACTCCCCTGGTCACACGTATCGGCCCCATCACAGTATTCCTCAGTACAGCAGTACATCTCCATGACGCATGGTGAGTCGACCTTACAGCTTTGTTCGGCTGAGCCAGGCGCCGTATTCGAAGGAAGAGCCTGATGGGCATGAGAATGAGAGCGTGCAGGTATTGTCCCGTTGACAATAGGAAAGGATGTTGAAGCGTCGTGGGGGAGATCGCAGCATATGAAGGCGTGTGCCCAAGGTTCTTGATGACTAATGTGCGGTTGAGTGGGAGGTTGCTGGGGCAGGGAATGGGTGTGAGAATGGTGATGCTGCATGGCGATGAGTCACTAGTGACCGGGCAGATCTTGTAATCGGATGACGCTGATCGTATGTCTAACAAAGTCGTCGAAATGAGCTACGGATTCGAGTGATAAGAAGTTGAATGAAATAAGTGTCGGGACGCCCGGTCCGAGTAGGTATCGCTTGTTCTGCACGGAGACGGCCCGTCGGCGATATGAAATCTGTATGGTGTAGGTTATTTCCGCCCTCTTTGATGGATTGTTTGGTGGGGGCAGTCAGAAGGGGAAGAGGGCGTGGACCAAGTGGGGTGACGGGAAAGGGGGGATTGGAATTGGAATGATGCGAAGACCAGCTTATTGTTGCGACATTACCGCATGACCGCTCGGGTCCTGGTTGCCAATGCAATAAGTTAGGCCTGCAAGTAAATTCTATGCAGGCCTAGTGGCGTTTTCACTGCTAAGCTTATATGTGGCAGATCATTGGGTGGTCCCCTTTCATTCGCGATTATAGTCCAGAGCGTATTAAAGTATTAAATACCGAGACGAAGAATTACAGGATTAGGTACATACAAAGAACAACAGTGTGATTTGGATTGATAATTATGAGGAAAATCTATCAGTTCGGGGATCGTGTCGAATGTCCATTCATTCACTGGGAAGGCGGGGGGAAATGCGTAACGCAGAGAAATGGGAGGGGACAGGGTGATGCAAAAGGCTGATAATCGTCTAGAAAGTGTAGGATCTAGAAATGAAGACGTAGGATCTGTAAAATTCTGTGTAAAGAAATCGATTCTAATGGAATCCATGGGTGACGTTTTTGGCAAGACCAACGTCCCTCAAAGTGAGGAACACGAGGATGGGGACTAAGCAGATATCAGCGTCAGCGCATAACGCGATCATTAAAAGATGGATCGCGGCGTCGTGACTCACCAATAAATCCCCAGGCGCAGTCCATATAAAACGCTCCCCTGAGACCAGTCAAAAGGCTGCCCGACGATTCGGTGAGTTGGTTGATGATCAGGGACGAGATACAGATGCCGAATGCTGAAGAGAGTTGTATCGAGGTTTGGAATAGTGCCCCGGCGACTGATTGTTCGTCTCTAAGATATCGGAATGTGATCGGGTCAGTGTCCGTACGTACCAATAATGAGACGATGAGGTAAGTATACCCACTCTTGACATAGGTTGGAGATCATGATTGATCCGACGCCAACTGCTAGATCGGTTCCGAAGGGGAGACATAGGAGACCTGAAATTGTCCAAGTTAGTCCCAGACACGGTCCGCCCCTCAATATGATCGGTGGATACTGAAGTAAGAGGGAGTGAGAAACGAATGTACCCACCTATAAACTCGCAGGTCCAGTACGATGCTCCTTCCGGCCTCACTGCAAAGAGCAAATTGGCGAGTCTGTGTGCGACTAGTTAGCCTGGCAAATCACATCACTTTCTACTCAAGCATCGAAGTACCGGCTATCGATGGTGCAACTAGGTCGTAGGAGAACAACCTACCCAGAGAGGATACCCCCAGCCATGAGGAGATATGGCGCCTTATACCTCGGGGCTAGATACATAACCGCGACCTGCAACAAGCCTCAATTGTCAACTTCTCTCCAAAACTCGCGCCACAGTCGTAGCCGTGCTCAAGGACTTACGCATGCCAACATCCCAACGATAGGGGCAGGGAGGAAAACGACCGAGTTTTGGAGCGGTGTCAAGCCTTTATACGTCTGATAGAAGATACTCGACGAATACACTATGCCATTGACGCAGACGAAAACGCCAAAGGTCGAGATCATGACCATGGTAATTTTGTAGCCGTTCCGAGTTAGGAGCGAGAGTTTCGCAATGGGCTGTAACGTTGTTCGGTGTTCTACGTGGTATTCCCAGAATCCAAAGATCACAAAGAGGACTAGCGAAAGCACTAAACAGGCTGGGATATCTGGGGAAGGGGTCAGCGGATGAGGATACAATGCTGAGAGTAGGACGAGAAGAATGGAGCGATAGGGATACTTACAAGGGGTCTTCCACCCGTCGGCAGCTACTCCGCTCTGAGTGATACTGAAGGTAAACAAGCATATCGCAACGGTTATTAGTCCCGCTCCGAGCCAGTCGATCCTTCGATCCACGCTAGCACCTCGAGCCCTTGTGGCGTCTCGGGGAATGACGAGGAGACCAATGACAACTGGAAAGACAGCGATACCACCTAGCAGGTAGAACAGGTACGACCAGCCGTGTCTATAGAGCCATGTGGCAATGTACCATCAGCTCTGCTCCAATACGAAGAAACGGAGAAGATAACTAGGACTTCCACTCGGCCAGTGGTCATACATCAGTAGCGTAGCGACAGAAAACTCACGGTCCAGCCCCTGCAATCAATCCCCCAAGAACCATCCCAATCGCTGCCCCAACCGGATTCCCCAATCCAAAAACCGCAAAAGCAATCGTCCGTTCCGGCTCATCCCTAAAGTTCACACCCACAATCCCGAACCCAGCCGGAGAAGCGATGGCCAATCCTAGACCTGCGAACGCTCGAATCACGCACAGCACGATGTGGATCTTTGGTGTCTGTTAGAATGGCTTGACGGAAATGGTTTGACAAGGGAGGTAGGACCCACTTTTATGACAGCAGAGATGATGGAGAAGACGAGGTAGGTCGAAACGCCTACTAGGAAGAGGAATTTCCGGCCGTAAATGTCTGCCAGGCGGCCGGCGAAAAGCAGTCCGCTGAAGGGCTTTGTCAGTTGACTATACGAGATGGTGACGTGGTGAAAATCGACATACCACCCGTAAGAGAGACCGAAAGCTGAGGAGACCTGATGATGGGAACATGATCAGCTTTGCTTGAAATATCATTGATGACCCCGCAGTAGTCGAGATTGACTCACCCATTGAGCAGAAAGCTCTGAGATTCCTAAATCCTTCGCCATACTCGGAATGGTCAGGACCACAGCGGTATTAGTGGCAGACTATGGGATTCAAACGCGTCAATTCCACGTTCAACTATCCTTTTCGCGGTCAGGAAGAGATTTCACATGTCTCCAAGAATGAGGGGAGCACACGATCCCTCCAGCAGATAATGACTCACTCCCACAAAATATGTAAGCATCATAGCTGTTCCCAAAAGAACCATCCTCGTTCGTGATAGCTTTGCTGGAGGCCCTGCCACCTCTGCGCTTTCACCGTTCCCTTCTGTACCTTGTACCTCTCCCTCCCCCACTCTCTCCAAATCCACCTTCTCGTCCTGTACCACAACATCCTTCTCACTCATACCCATACTCATGCTCTCCCGTCCGGTCTCGGCCCCGCCACTTGGCGCATGCTTACTAAGCGCCGCCACGAGGCTCAATGGTTCCAACTCGAACTCATTCACTTTCTCGTGGACGGGCGTTCCCACAGCCGTGTGGCCTGCTGAGAGGATTGGTGGCAGCGGTTGCGATTGGGGTTGACCGGAGACTTGGGATGGACCCGCTGAGTCGATGGTGTCCGCGTCGTTTGTTCGGGCGATGTAGATCGATAGTGGGGCTGCGCCGGCTTCTATGGAGAGACGTCGGGCCAGACCCGAGGGGGCTGGGTTGGTCATAGTGGTGACTATTGGGATTGAGTGCTTGATATGGGGTTAGGTCGGAATTGCTGCTAAAGATTATGGGTCGTTAGTAATTGACGCGGAGTGTCATATGTAGGTATGCCGACCATAGATCGCGTAGAGCTAGACGATACCAACTCGGCAGACTACACGAGGCAGAGGATCCTCTGTCCATCACGTTCACGTCCACGTCGATCCCACCCAATCCTTTAACCCGTATACACTCACAAAAAAGTCTTATTGCTCCAAAGCCAAAGCTGGTCTTTCAGTCGTCGCTAATAAGTGCTGTATATACACTATACACCACAAGCTCCACCCGAAGCTTGGCACAGCGTTCGCAGTGGTGGGATCCAAATACCCAATGGTGCCCAAACTTTTACCGTTTATGCGTCGAGTTCCCGCGCGGAGAACAGACAGGTAAAACTGTTGAATTAGATTGATAGGATTGTCGGATAGTGTTCAGATGGATCGGGCAGTCTCGGGTGGATATTCAGTATCAGCTGAGGGAAAGAGGGAAAGAGGAAGGGGAAGGATTCGTCTAATGTGTTTCCGAGTCGCTATATCAAATACACCATGCTACCATCCAAGTAAGTCGTTATCTTAACATAAACCGAAAAAACAAATTGAAAGGTCAGCGGCTCGCTCAAGTTAGGCACTCCCAACTCCCTGTCCGTGGCATTCGGTCAATTTCATGTCGCGTCTATCCACTGTTCCCTGTACCTGCTGGACAACAAGCATAAGAGCGCCACGGCCTGACCTCCACCTCCCAGAGGGCCAGAGCTAGAGAGGGTAAGAGGGATCCTCCAGGAGGGTAAGGAGAGGGTTTGGGTGGGAGTGTATGGGAAACAAACGAAACTTACCGAGGTATCCGGGTAAACTGGTGAACTTTTAATTTTGGTTGTAAACCTTAGACGATCACCGTTCCTGTCGGCATGTGTGCCGAATGATGACTATCGCTGAGGTGATCACCGTACATGTACACCCCCTGGTTACTACGACATACGATTCACTAGGGACATAGACTATGTCTGGACCAGCTGGACTCGGTACTCGGGATGGCTAGCACTCTACCATATCCTTATAGCCAAGAATCATGTCAGCGCCCGCCGAGGAGGGAGGAATCGTAGACCCCGCTGGCTCTTACGTATTCATCTACTTGCTGTAATTCACACTACTGCATACCACTCATCATACGTTGCATCTTGCAACTACGACGCTGCCTCATAACCACAACCACAGCATGAAGAGTATTCTGCATCCAGGTGTACAACCAAACACGGGTAGAAGACAGGTAGATAGGTATCTCGAATCGCTCCATCCTCCGAATCCGACTCCGACTCCTCAAATCGACCGACGACATCTCCGAGCAATGACCTCGGATGTCGAACAAACCCCGCACCAAATACCAAATTCACAGGATACCAAACAACTATTAACATAGATAGCCACACAAGTTCTCCGCTACGACCAATTTTAGACAACGCGATAAATCTCTCTAGTTCAAGACACTAGAACCCCTCGACAGTGTGGTGCTGAGGTCCCTCTGGCCAGACGCCTGCCATTCCCAAACCAAGGCCCATTCCATGACGAACAGCGTTCTGTGAGGCAGCCGATCAGCACGCTGTCTCAGAAGACAAAGTTCCGGGCTAGCAGCCTAAACCCACACTCACCTTGAGGTCAACCATGGAAGGCTGCTCCATTCCTTGCATTGGCATCATCTGATTCTGATTCCCAGCACCTAGCTGGGGACCCGAGTACTGACCATGGTGCAGTAATCCGCCGAGGGCAAGCTGACGCCACTGCTGAACCTGCTCAGACGACATGCCAAGCTGACTGGACTGACCCAGATCGCGCTGCTGCGGGAACATCGAGGCCATCAGAGACTGAGTGAAAGCATCAGTCGAACGTTGACCCTGGTCTTGGCTTTGCTGAGCGTTAACACCGGGAGCCTGGTATGTCCCAGGGAAAGCGTTGCCAGGCATGAACGACGCAGTAGCAGCGGCAACAGCTGAATGCTGAGCGGCCAAGGCCGATTGCTGTTGCTGCCTCTGGAGGTTCTGCTGGTGGACCCGCTGCTGCAGGAAAAGGAGTTGCTGAGAGGTAAATTGACCTTGGTTCGGCACGACTCTGACGTCCTCCGAGCCGCTGTTGGAGGAACGAGGTGAAGGCGTATGGGTTCCGCCGAGTATATCAGCTGTCATTGGGGGAGTCAAAACAGCAGCGCCAGAGGTTTGGTTACCGCCGACGGAGCCGTGGAACGAGAGCGGTGAGTCATGGGACGAGTGATCACCAGCGGCCGATTCGGCGACGAACGTGTTGAATGGAACATTCGCCGACGTGTTGGCCGAGACTTGGTTAGCCATCCCGAAGAGATAGTCGGAAGACCAGTTGTTCGTAGCGTTATGGCCGTTGATAGCGGTGGTGGTTACCGGAGCATTGCCGTACAAAGCGTTGACATGCGAAATGGTATCCAGCTCCGTGGAAGCACGCGGGGTGATGAGTCCATTGGTCCCAAAGGCACCAGCAAGGGCTGCAGCGCGTTCGATATTCATGTCCATGCTTCGGTCCTGTTCCTCCTCTTCGTTGTCGTTATCGTTGGTGTTCTGCTCATCATCATCGCCGTTGTCACCGCCGACGGAGGCAAAGTTACCAAAAGTCTCGGTTTCGACTTTGGCAATCTCGTCCATCTCGGCAGTCCAAGCTGAACCACCATCCTTGGGGACGAATCCAGAGGCCTTGCGCCATTCGTTGACTTCTGAGAACAGCTCGTCGCGCTCGGCGACAACTTGGCGCAACAGCTTGGCAGCGAGGAGACGCTGGTTACGTTGGTGGGTCAAGTGGGAGATGGACCCATTGACAATAGCAGACTTGGAAGGGCGACGGTGCGAGGCCAAAGAAGGCAAGAGGCGAGCAAGAGACAAAAACTTTCCATTCAAGGTCTCACGCCTTTGGCGCTCGATCGCGTTATGCTGATGACGCTTCTCAGCGGTGTTGACTCGTTTGCGAGATTTTGGCTTGTTGGTTTTGGCGATCGGAGCAGCGAAAGCGATGTTCTGCTTGGGGGAAGACGAGAGATCCTCGTTCTTGATCGAAGTGGGCGAGCCCGAAACGGGGGAAAGTGTGGCCATCGTGACGGTGTTGTTGGTGGTGATTCGGTAGAACTAAGCAAGGGATATCCGGCTTAGGTTTTTCTGGTCGAAGGTTGATTTTGATATTCACTTGTAGGTCGGTATTCGATATGAGTAGTTGACAGTGAGAGGCAGGTTACGGAGGGACTTGATGATCGAGACGGGAAAGAGGTGCCGCGAGACTAAGCTCAAACGTGCACAAGGGGGTCGGAGGGGGTTCGGGGGAAGGTTTAGTACCCCAGTTTGGCGATGTCTACGAGAGACAACAGTCGAACTGTGTATCGGTTGGTTAGGCGGGTTGAGAGCTCTTCAGAAAATAGACCAGCGATTGGATGAAGGGTGATGTTGTTGGTTGATCCGTAAGTTTGATAGGTGGTTGGTTTAAGGAGGATTTTGCGGGAATGGGTCGCGAGCTCTGTTTGTGTTGAGATAGATGGATTACAGGTGTGGATCGTATAAGATTGGGAGTGGTTGAATTGAGTGACGCATGTAAGTGATGGAGGGGAGACAGGAGAAGGTGAAAAAACGTCAGCACTACTTCCCGTGGGAACCGCCACTAGCAGTCATCCAGTGCTTCGCAGAACCTCTGTCAGGAGACACATTCATAGTGTTGATCACCAATACCGTCTCCATGGAGACTAGAGCATCTGTTCCAGTCCATCCTGGCAGTGGGCAAGCACTGGAAAGTAAAGGTGGACGATGGGTTATGCATGCCCATGGTTCACCCCGATCGACTGCGAAGTCGCGCGACCGGGGACTTCGTCGTCTTATCCTTCCAGTGATGACCCATCATCGCCGCCAGTCACGACCGTCCCATACAACCTGCCATCCCCATCTGACGCATCCACATCTAGGACAGCACTAACAAGCCTTGAAAGACCGACTTGGCCATGCTAGGAATGTGCTTCTCGAAAGAAACATCCCCGACCCTCAAATCAAACCGCACAGCTGACCGCTTGAGCCTCTCCCTCTCCCTCTCCCGCTCGCGCTCCCGTACCAGCCCAGCCCGAAACGCAAACTCACTAAGCAAGCGGTATCCAATTCACAACGCGGGGGGGAGTCGGAAGTTGTAGGTTGGTAGGTGAGTAGATCGAAGACGATCAGGATAAGCAGATGACGGATGGATGGCAAGACGAAGAAACTGCAGAACTAGATGAAAAGGGGGGATAGCAAGGCCCGGGCATGGCAGCGAGGGAAGGGGAGGGGGGAGGGGGGGAGACGGAGTCGCTGCAGCACGCAGCAGGCAGGCAACGGCGTCCTTTGCGCGGGAAAGGGAGGAAAGGGAGGGACGAAAAAAGGGGACCAAATCAGGGAAAGCATAGCTCCAGGGCGGGGACTTGCCCGGGCTGGGAAGCACGGGTGGGATGACTGAACACATCCCCGATTCAGGCCACGTGCCTTACTCGGGGGACAGCGGTGCCGGGCAGAAGGTGCGGGCGGACGATCGGATGCGGGGGATGAGCGAGCTGTGCGAAATCCCTGACGCTATGCTTCAAAGCTTCTCAGCTCTCCGGGGTTCCGGCGTTCCCCCCCTTCTCTTTCCTTTCGGCGTTGCGGTTCTCCTCTGCGCATTGCCCCTGTGCCCTGTGCCCTGGACCCTCTGACTCATTCCGCACAGGCGCTGTTTCGATTACCTTACCTTATAGCCTGATCCAACGCAAAAGCGGGGAGCGGCCTCCACCACCCAAAAATAAACCCCCGCCTTCCCCTCCCCTCTGAAGAGCTGCTTCAAACTCTGATAGCACAGTGAAGAACTTTTGCTGTAGCCGAGTGGGGGAATGACGATGAGGTTATCTCTCGTATCTCCTCGGCATCTCTGCTCAGGTCTGCTCAATGCTCGCTGATGAAAACGCCCCTTCCGACATCTGTCTGTGGAGCAGAGCAATGAAACATCCGCTACACACCGGGTGAAATATACCTCCGCGGCTACCTCTCTATTTTCGTCCATGTCTTATCATCTCCGATCGTGGCGGACCACTCCATTGTGGCGTAAGCATGACGTTGTGGGTGTGGGAAAACAGCAAACTCTCATTCCGTCCCCCGTGGGACGGCAGAGGATCGTCATGCAGCCGAAAGTCCTCTTTTTCCTCTGAGGCTCTGGAGCAACGTCTTTTGTTGTAGTAATAGAAGCCTGCCTGCTCTCACGAAGCAAGTAAAATGGGACATTGACTTTCACATACACAGTTACAGTCAATAGTATGAAGTATATCGACGCCTCTCGCCTCACCACCTTCATCGGAGCACGCAAGCGACGACCCAAAGGCTGGACTACATGCATTTCTCACATCAATGACGCCATCTTGATGCTCTGCCTCACAGCACTGCTAGACCCTTCGTTGAATTTGTAGACTGCTCTGAACCGCTTCGTCGGCGGTTCAGGAACGGTCGGATTAGCTAGAGAAAGATATTATCAGTTGTCTATCCTGAGCTGATGCAAATGGGTTTTGTGGGGACCAGGAAGGCTCACCATCATCAATCCCTGCTTCGGCAGCAGGCTTCGAAGGAATCAGTTTGAGTCGACCAAAGAAATCCAAAGCCGGCTTCTCGATGCCGTCAGCCCTTTCTGCCTTCGAGTACGAAACTTCCTTGCTCACCTTGGCAGCCTCTTCGGCTTTGGGAGCTTGACCTCCTAATCCATTCCTGATGAAGATAGGTGTGGTCAGTACGCAAGACTGGCCTAACGATGTGGGCAATGCCGTAGAGCAGACGCAGACGAGACTCACTTGACCAACCCATACATCCCCGTGTACGACGCAGCACCATCTGTGGCAGCAGCTCCAGCCACTCCCTTGCGGTGTGCTATCTCTGCATCCATCTGGAAGGAGACGAAGTCTCGTCAAGTACGCACATGGTGAATGACAAAAGGGTCATAACATTGCAACATCACTCACAGCTTGGGCTACCAGTTGCCTGATAGCGAAGCGTGATGCGGCGATATCACCCGCACGCTTCCCCTCGTAATGGACAAAAACGTCGATCGGTCTATTAAGACATTAGTCAGCAGTCTTCACGTACCCATTTTGATGAGTCTAAAGAAGAATACAGCAGCACCCACGGTTCTAGTCTCATCATAGGTTGGCCATCTTCTCCCTTCTCAGACCAGAAACTCAGACCAAGGCCTATCATCAAGTCCACCAATCGACCCAGCACCACTCGTTCGTTCGACTTGACGATATTCGCATTGACAGGTTTCAGAGGAGGAGAGATGATCCGCATTAACAGAGGAATGAGTTCGGTCAGGGTGGTAGTCGTTGAGAACAGGCATCGGAGGATCGGGGGAATGGCTGCTTTCAGGGATGTCGATATTTCCTCGTTGACAATTCTGGCTTGGTAAGACTGGATTTCAAAGGGGGACGAAGGATCGGAGAATACTTGGATCAGTACTTGTACATCGATGTAATGAATCTCGAACTCACCTCGTAGTCCGCCTTGGGCCACTCGGTCAATCTCGCATTATTTGCCGGAGCCGCAAAATGACTGTACCAAGGAACCAACGCATACGGCATATAAGCCATCAACTCCCACTCCATGCCCTCCTGCACTTTTCCTGACAACCTATCAAAATATCCCAACCACGTATCATGTAACCTCGAGATGTTCTGCAAACTCGTGTCGAGTGGTTTCAGATTCGGGTAGTGTTCGAATAAGCCTGAAACGATCTTGTCGTAATCCCCACACGCTTGGATCTCAAAGGACAGCCGATTCACGTATTTCCCGTCGTCTATGGCTGAGGTTTTCCGACGCTGCTTAGCAGCTATAGGGATAAAGAGATTGTTCCAGATTTGCTGGAGGGAGGTTCCCGAGTCTTTTAGGCCCACTGATGATGATTTGATTGCTTCGTCGGTGACTGTCGCTGACTTGGACTTGATGAACTGGAATGGAACGCCTCCGGTCAGTGAAGTCAAGATGTGGGCGGAAGGAATCAGACTCACTTGAAGCGTGTTAAGACAGCTTCTTACATCCCCACTGGTTACTTCGACCAAATTGGTGAGAACTCTTAAATCGGCAGACAACGTTTCGCGATCGCAGATATCCCTCAACCGTTTGACCAAAAATTGAGACTGAGGTTTTTTGAAGCGGATGATCCGAGCGAACGGTCGCAATGGTCGAAGAGCGGGCGAGTATCTAACACACTTATCCGTGAGATATGTACACCAAGAAGTGATCGCAACTCACAAATCATTGCAAATACAGATGATGGGCCGTCGCAAGGGTTTGGCAGGGGTGTTACCTGGAGAAGATGTTAGCTCAAGATCCCGTAGCACATCATGTAAAACCTACTTTTCTTCCTGGCGGGAACGTCTTGAATCAATTTAATCAAGCTCTTTATGAAACTCTTCGGTTGTATTTGTGAGTTAAATTCTGGCTGATCCGGGGTCTCAACAACATACCGTATCTCCACCTCCACTAGCCCCATCAATCTCGTCAATAATCACACAGGTTGGCTTCCCCTCAGCTCCCAATCCTGATCCAGCATCTATGGCATTCTTGATCCTAGTCGAAACAGTCGCGGCCGATCTATCGTCTGAAGCGTTGACCTCCAAAGATCGATAGCCGGCGTGTCGAGCCACTATGTGAGCTAGGGTCGTTTTACCAAATCCAGGTGGTCCGGAGAGGAGGAGAACCTATTCACGGCTAATCAGATGACGTATCATGTCTAGTCGTACTTCACTTACACGTTCTCGTGGCCGACCAAGATGATCAACCTGAGTCACAGGTCATTAGCACTTTTTCGGGTTGAGTCAACGAGCTACTCACATAGACGTCCTCTCCGTCTTCTACCCGTCGTTTCTTCCCTGGAGCTACACGCTTGAAAACACATTTGTCCCATTCTTTCAGCCAGCTCATCACCTCTCTATGTACTCTCTGTGACCTCCGTATCAGCATAATGATCGCGGCAACATAATCTTAACCTACATCCTCTCCTAGCAAGTCAGAAAACTTTTTCGGGCGATACTTGTCTACCCACATCGTCATTGACGATGACGCTGTCTTGCTTGGTTTCTCTCTGTTCTCCACTCTCGTCTGCTCAGCATCGAATGAACGCTGCAACCTTTCAAAGGATAGATTTCAGCAGCAGTCCCACAAGGAAAGCATGATACTCACAGTAGAGCTTTCTGCTGAGATCGCAGTTCGTCCACCTCGGCCAGTAGGCGATGGAGAGGGAGATCTAGGAGGTTAGAACTTATATTCCTAGCCTGCCCGTTCTGGTTGCTCTGAAGAGATGTAACTTTTTCAGTCACAGCATACCACGGGACTAAAGGAACTCACTGGAGCAACCGGCGCTTTGGGTTTAGCTCTCCGTTTGAAAGATACAGGTTTGCCCGAAGACGTCTCAGCTTGTATCGAAGGCAGATTGCAGCTCTCCACCGATCTCAGAATGGGAAGCGGATCAAATTCGGGAGGAGGGGTCAGGAAGATTCGAGACGCTAAAATGTTGGTTAGACAGCAAAATCAAGCTGGGAGAGCAGCTTACAAGAAGCGACCGGCGGAGTGTCGTTACCAAAAGACAACAGATCAGAGAGCACAAAATGCGGTGACGACTCTTTGTTCTTCCCTCTCAAAGCATCTCCAGCCGATCGTAAAGAATCAGCCTCCTCCATATCCCGAAGAGCCATCATCTCATCTTCGAGGTCAGAAGGCTCTTCGTCGAAGTCAGGAGGCGGCGAATCCATCCGTATATCCTTCTCTAGCCTTCTAGCATCGGGGTACACCTTCTCATGATACTCGACGTCCATAGCCATATCCTTGAGGTCATCGCCTTGGCTGCTCTTGCTACTTTGGTCCAAGTCGGGGACGTGGGTTGCTGGTGGAGTTGGGAGGGGACCGAAACCTAGTATATCTGTTGGCTCGAATAGCGGTCTCGGGTGGAGTGTGTTGGACATCCTGAAAGAGCTGTTGACCACTCTATAGCCCTTTAAATTATCAAGTGGTCAGGGAGAATGGGGAAAATGATTGATATGTAGATACAGGATACGAAGAAAAGTAATGTCAAGATGGACGCGTCGCGCGCCTGCCTTCGGGATGAAGCCGTTTCAATAATTTATGGTGGCCACAGATTAAATCACCATCTTGCCCTTGTTCTGAATATGTAGGCATTTTACTGCTATGTAGCCCAATATGCATGATCAGAATTGAGTGCTCGTTATTGAGAATCACATAGTCGGATCTGTGCGAGCATGACTGGTTTACCACTCTCCTTGGCTGCCCGTCAAGATATTATTGCACGATGCCACATGGAATGTCGACGCTCAATTAGCAGAGGCCAGACCTACTCTCGTAGCTGTCGTCACCTCTAGGTGTGGAAGGTGTGAGAGGAGTTTAAAGTGTTCGTTATATCGCGGATTACGGGGAGGCAAGACGACGAGCCAGGATTAGCAAGACACCTCAGAGAGACTGACACATCGCCACGGACTGGAGGGAGATGTGTACATCAGAAATCGTACAAATCCATCCTATCATGTCTAACCGCCGGTTTTCCCGGTACCCCTGCTGCTCCCCTATCGCCTCCTGTATGCTGTTGATGATCATGTTCATGCCCATGCTGATGATGGTGATGGTGATGTCCTCGATGGCCACCCTCTCCACTCTCCCGCCCCTCCTGCGGATGCTCCAGTACCTCGACTGGTCTCTCATGTTCGACCGGGTCTTCCCCAAACCGAACTCTCACTCTCTGTTTACCCTTCTTCCCCTCAACCGGTCCCTTCGGTCTCGAGTAGCCCACCTCCATCTTCACCTCAGGAGTTGCCACTGACACCTTCTTGTCTTTTTCAGTTTCGTTACTCCCACTGGCCGACGGCTTCTCCACCCCCAAAACACTCCCCACGCCCTGGGGTACCGGCTCAGTCCGCCGCTCCCCGACTCCACCCTCTACGCCCAAGTGCAGTGTCTCTAAGACAAACTGCTTGCGTTTCAGTCGGAAACTTAGGTTGTTCTCTCCCGCTCCGCCTTGCGAGGTTTGGGAGACTCCGAGGATGGTGGAAAATTTAAGGGTTGACGGAAGGAGAGTGTGGCTTTTGGGGAAGGAGTGGAGAGTGAGGAGACCGTGGGAGTGGGGGAAGAGTGGAGGGAGGGTTGGGTCATCTACAATAAAATCTCTGCGTCAGTTTGCGTACTCGACCGGTCAAGCAGAAGTTAAACCAAAATGAAATGGGAGCATAGTGTAAAAGGATACGCTACTCACCAGCAAAGCCTCGGAGCTCTATACAACCATCAACAGCCCACGAAAGACTCTTGACCCATTCCTCCCTACTAACAAAGGTTTGACCTATCTTGGAAGCCGGAGAAGCCTGAGCCAAACTCGCCGGCAAAGTGATCAGCGCCGCAGCGGATTTTGAGCGAATCATCCTCCGCAAAGCATGTAGAAAACGATGGATTTGCTATGATGCCCGTCAGTCGAGCTCGGTAGATATCGAGCATCGCCATTTAGCAGGATTACAAGAACTTACCTGAGCAGTCACATTGTCACCCCAGTCCAACGACCCTAATTCATGAATCGTTATCCGCATTGCGACTCCGCTGTCCGCTTTGTCCAATAAGGCCTGTATCCGAGAAAGCGCTCCCATGAGAACATTGGAGTTTGAGGTGGATGCGTATGAGGAAGGAGACTCGTGGTTGTCAAGAGGAAGATATGTCTGCGTTGCGGTCGAATGGAGGTGGGCGAGGATGTCCGGTGGTATCGTCGTGGTCAATGTCAAAGGACTGGATGAACCTGTGATAGTGTTAGCTATCCTCAACAGACACTCCAGATATACCAATGTGGGCAGAGTAATCCTGAGAAGAACGTGATGGCAGTCGGTAAAAGGAAACAGCACCCACCCCCATTCCGAGTAGCAACAGTAGTCTGATACCTCTTCATCCTCTCATACCTCCAAGCAATTCTCGTCCCACCCCTTCCCTCCCCTAAACCCCCTCCCAGCTCCTCACCCTCACTCCCACTCCCCTCTACACCCCTCTCATCAACCCACATACAACCCTGTACCACCTCCCTACCCACCCCCTCGTCACCGACCATCAAAGATTTCTGACCTAACACCAATCCCTGCGCGATATAGTACCGCTCAATGAGCTTTGCCCAGGCCGAATGTGTTTCGGGGGTCAAGATTAGGAGAGTAGAGCCTAGGGGTAGACCGCCGCCTAGCAGGTCGTCTAGGCTTGGGAGGCCTGTTGAGAGAAGCGGTAGGCTTGGGGTTGAGGGGGATGGATGTGTTCCCCCAGGTGGGGGTTTTGATGTTGAGGCGATACGACGGGTGAAAGACGGCATTGTGCTTCGTCTCCTGCGGAATGGTTAATCTTTCTCTCTGGCAGGATAATGATGATTGTAGATATAACTAATAGAAGATTGTCAACAAAATGTCGGTGAATTTGCGAACAAAATCTCTGTCCCTTCCACCACCAGTGCGTGGCCCCGCAATCCACAGGATCTGGTTTACAGCTGTAACTTACATATTGCAAATGATTGTTTCGTGCACCGGACATCGCTCAGAGTGTGATCACCGACGTAGGCATTGGATGTGACATATTCAGTACATGCAGATGTACGACCACTCCGCGTCCAGGGCGAACTATGACAAAGTATGATAACCAAACCCGGCGATAACGCCATCCCAACCAAGATATCATTACAACAATCATCAATCGCCACCACCTACTTCCCCCTCTCCTCTTCCCTCTCCCAAGCCGCCCACCCCCTCCCGTCCTCCGTGTCACCCGACGAGCGGCCCTCTTGATCCCGCAAGAACTCATCAACCTCTTCCATCCCTTTGTCCCCGGCGGGGCGGGGGGATGAAGGGCGAATAGTGTGTTCTGATGATTCCCTCTCGTATGGCGGTGGAGCTGGGGTAGCTGTGTATCCGTCCTCTGAGGATGATGTGGTCGGTGAGGATCGGAAGGAACGGGGTAGACCGGAGGCTGTGGATGCTGTTCTTCCTCTGCGACCCCTTCTGCTGCCAGTCGGGGAGGGTTGAAAGATCGCTGGAACAAAGTACAATAGCCCACTGCCCCTTCCGCCTTCCCTGGTATCATGTGCCCCAGACGCTGTCACGATGTGCGCGGGAACAGCTAGGATCAGATTGGCAGCTCTCCGAAGGGTAGAGACAGGCGCCAAAGCAAGTGTTTCGAAAGTCGGAGACCAAGATGTCGTAGTAGGCGATCCCACGGGTGTTGTGGAATCCGAATAATGTGATTCAGTGCCCGACGCCAATGTCGGTAAGACAGGTACCAGTTGATATTGGCCACCACCCGAGCCAGCTCCGGACAACGCCGCCCGCATCCCACCGGCTGCAGCTGGCTTGTTCCACAGTAATCTCAGAATCCCAAGGACGACGACAACACCTCCGACATACATCAACTTCTTGCCCCAGGTTACCAGGAAGTTGATGAAGCCCGCGTCATCAGCGTGCCAGGAGGATCCGTAGAAGTGAGAGAAGAACGAATGTGGGACCGTGTCCATGGGTGCGTTCTTGCCGTATAAAGTCTTAGGCAGGATCCGTATTTGGGCCCGAGGATTGGTTGCTGTCAACGGATGTACGGAGGAGTAGATCGCGTACTGGGCTGAGAGAAACATTGGCCTAAAACTGGGTCAGTACATACACCAGACAACCAAGTGACCAAGTGATGCTCAGCTTACCCAGTAGAGAACATGACAGTTGGATAATTAATCACGTATTCATGATTAAATCCCGCCAGTCCTTGTATGGTCTGTGCCATGAATGCAGACTGTTTACTGGAAAAGATAAGATCGTTCGAGATTCCAACAGGTTTGGTAATGGGAAGGATAACCTCCCAATCGCCCTGAAGTAAAGGCTCTAACCGTCTTCGACAACCTATGTCGATATCCATGTAGATGCCTCCAAAGTGGTGAAGGACGAAATAGCGGATAGCGTCGGCTCGTTGGATAGGGTATCTGTAGGAATCAAACAAGTGCAGTTGGGAGGGGTAATAAGTTTTGATAAACTCGCGAGAAAGGTCATCGGTCCAAAGCATGTAATCGCTGTTTCTCGGTCAGTCCAAGTCCATCTGAGGATGTCGTCCATGGCCATTTGGGAGGTGTGTAACGGAAGGAGGAACCACTCACTAGTCAGGCATGCCCTCACGACACTCTTTCCATGCTTTCTGCCATCTGTCAGGGAGATGATCGTTTTTCCAAGTTTGGTGGATCAATCGGGGTATCGTTTCTCCGGGTCTAACGATAACGGATTCAGCGGAGTCCTCGTTTTCCAGAAATGTTCGCGAGCCATCTCCCCAGATCAGAACTCACTTTGTTGTGACATTAAACAACCTGTCCCAGCTATACGTCCCCTCGATGCGTCCATTCCAACCAGCTTTCATCCAATATCCCCCCGAGCCTTTCCCATCGATTCCCCATTCCTCGAGCTCAGATCCAGTCTCGATTTCTCCGTCCCCATCAATATCCTCTCCAGGCTGTTGATCCCAGCCGATATCCTCCTCTTCCTCCGCATCCATCTCTTCGGCATCTTCGACCGCCTTCGCCATGGCGACATGAGGGTTCTCGACGAGTGATGTACCACCGATACCATTCGTAGGATTCGGATTGTGGACTTCGTCTTCATCGTAGATCGAGTGGGTTTTGATGGCTTCTGGCTTACTGGCAGTGGATGAGGACGAGATGAGGGGTCGAGTGGTACTTATCCCTTCATCCTCGAGGATTTCATCCCAGATCGACGCGATAGTCTCCTCAGCTAGTCCATTGGACACAGGCGTTTTCGAATCACCTTCCACTTCCGAAGAATCGGCCCGTCGAACCAGTCCGATCCCCTTTCCTCTCAGCACAGCTCCAGCGCTACTCCTCCTCATCTCCGTGCCGCTATCAAAGCTATCACCGGTCTCCGCCGATATCGAGTCATCCAGAAGGGGTTTGATGACCTGATCAGCTATCCATGGAACCTCGTCCTCAGTCAGGTAAGCCCAAGAAGGGATGGTGAGATAGTACGAGACTGAGCTCAACACTACGACCGTACCGAGCAGGAAAAGGGATATGAAGATCACAAGACCGAGGATGATTTTTCGCGTTCGCGAGGACGAAGTTTGTCGAGCCATGGTATATTTTTACACGAACTTTTCTATGCAGATGAGTACAAAGGGGTGCAATGTTTACCCCGATCCAACGTCGTCGTTTTGGAGGTGTCTAGTGGAGTATATAGAGTAGGCTGAGATCGTTTTGCTAGGGAGTAATGAATATGAAGTGGGAGGCGGCAAAGTGACAACCGCTTGGATTCAACCCGAATACTGGTGTCGGTTAGATTATCGAAAAACCATGAGCGTGAATCGAAAACCGTAGTTGTTGCAGTGTATCTTCTTGATGGGATGGATGGAAGGATGGATTGTGCTTCTCCGTTCTCAGCGTGTGATGTGGTATCAACCAAGACGTGCAAAGAGGTAATAAATACAATGGACGAAAACTGTTGCATGCAACGCAGAGTTCAAGACACCTCTGAGGGAGGCCTCTGGGGGGGATCCTGTGCAGCACCCCGTACAGACTCAGGGCCACGCTCTCGACCGGGGGCCACGCTGCGCTTTTTTGTGCTCCGAGACTCACACCCTGCTCCGTACCTTTACCGGAAAAAGTCGCGCCTGTCACCGGTCTATATGTAGCGTACTGGATGCATACTGGTGCATAACTATCATGATCACCTGGTAACACTCTTATGAATAGAGCGCTGGTTGGGATATGTGATGTAGATGGCGATGAATGACCCACCTCAAAGCTGCGCGCGACGCGACTACAAAGGAAGATCGGAGACTCGGGGGTCGGGGATTGGGATACGTATCAAAGGGAAGGAGATCAGGAGACAAGCTGTGTTTGACGGGGTCTAGACCGTTCAGTTGGCTCGTGGCAGTTTCAGTCGGTTGCTAACGACAATACCTTTGAGTGGCAGCCATGGCGACGGTTGGTTGGTATGGTTGCATGGTGACTTGGATTGCGGGGGGACAGACAGTGTGAATACATTCGGGGCGACGCGAGGTATGGTTGCTCTGACGATGTTACGATCGTCAAGCAGAAGGTCTGGATGAGTGAAGATGGAGAATGTATAAAGCCCTCCCTCGTCGTTTCTGCTTCTCCACTCGTAAACTCAATCGACTTTCAACGCAAGTATCCGTCAATAGCTCATCTTCATACCAGTCAACACATACACCACAGTCATGCGTTTCTCAACCGCCCTCATCCTTTCTTCCCTGCTTTCAATCCCTGCAACGTTGGCCCTACAACATGGTGAAATCCCCGTCCACATAGCGGTCCGCTCAGATGGGTGAGTAGTCTGTGGCTATAGGATAATCATCGAGGATGCTTACCACGGGACACGCGATCAAATAGCAATGGAGTGGTGCACTTTGATAAGCGAGATGAGGAGGCTTTCTTGTAGGTGATGCACCGATGATCAGCGGGAGAAGACTGACGGCTATGTCGCTCTTCCGTTCCCGTTCTTGCCATTTCGCTTTCACCCTCCTCGGCTTCTGACGTATGACCCACTGAACATGCTCCATCACGGTGTCATCGTCACTTATTCAGCGCCAAACGACGAGCAGCAGAGGAGGCCGCGGCCCTCGAGAAGAGAGACATTGATGTGTGAGTCCAGACAGTCTTGTTTTCCCTACACTGGACAACTTATAGTGACGATTCCAACTGACTCGGTCAATCTTCCCTCTTCTTCCTTTCCTTATCATGAATGTACCATGAAACTCCCACGACCACCACATGCAATAGCGAAAAACGTGACCCTGCCAACGCAGGAGACACTTCGCAAGGACTCCAGCTGGACAGTCTGCCAGTCTACAGTGACGGTACCAATGTGAAGCAGATGTGAGTCTGGTGGTCCGTCACATATGAATACATAAATGGATCGAGCAGATAGACTGACGACAGGTGATTTGTAGCGGAACTCGTTAGGGATGACCTCTTGGTCCTCGGGTTTTCTTTCGATTAGTGATTAGTCAAGCATGCTGAGCCGGCTGAGCCGGCTGATAGCTGGTGTGGACGAAGGTCAGGGATAGTAGGGGGATGTAAGATGTAATTGATAGTTTTGATGAGATGTATACGTCAGAGCTATAACGATAGATGTCTCATAACACGACACTAAGACTGTGGACGATTAATTATTCGACATGATACTTCTGCGAATACCACGTGTGCTTAGCACTCGTCTACAGGGAGTCTTCCTGCCTGTCGCAGCTGCTGGTACTGCGATGCACGACTAGCCTATGGAAGCAAGCGGTGCGAGACTACTTGTCTCGTCGTTACTGACGGTTAGCTCTTGCCTCATTTCAAGCTAGTCAGAAATGCCACCCGCTCCTGGAGAGTGCCACGCATCCCTCACCCCAAAATTTGGCTACGCTCTCCAAACAAACCAGAATCAGAGCATGCATCACCTTGTCGTAACCTCCCTGCTCCCTGAGTAAACGTCCGTATACTGCGGCCAGCAAACACCCCGGAACACATCCAACCGCCACTGGCAAGTTACGTACCCAGCCGGATGGACCATCGCTGCCGAGCAAAGTGTCAACAATAGGGCCATAGGTAGGGTTACGACGTTTTACAGAACAAAGTGAGCAAGGGAAGCAAGTCCGATGCATATGCCCCAACTACAGCGTTTCACCCGAGCCGCGCACGGCCTTGCGTCTAAAGGGCTAAAGGGGAATTGATTTTGTTGTTTGTGCGTCAGGGTCACTCAGGGCGCTCCCGGTCCGATTGTCGGTTAGACCGTTGTTGTGTCATCCGATGACCTGTCTGTCGGGCAACGAGGCTGTGGCTACTTGTTTAGATCGGCCTGTCAGATGCAACTTGCATGAGTGTTGTTTGCATATCGGATGGTGTCGATGCGATGAGGCGGTAAGGTGTAGGGGACAGAGTGGGTTATTTCGGTGGTGGTAGTAGGTAATAGCTAGTGTTTGGGTGTTGGGTGAGGAGTGTATCAGACGGCAGGGGACCAGCACACCAGCCCTCCCTTCCCCCCCCCTGCGCTTGGACCCCGTTTGAGCCTGTCGCACAGACCTCTTGCCTTGGGACTACGCTTGGACCGTCCTTTGGCTTGGTTGAGGGTCCTTTGTCCGGCCCCCATCCACTATGAACGGTTGATCTCATCCTCTATTCTTTTCTCTCTCTCTCTTACTCTTTCATTCAACAAAGTACTCGACTCAAACGAAATCATCTCGACATCGCCTGCTTGCGTGGCTCGACCGACATCGACACTCACTTGGACGAAACACACCTCGTCACTCACGCTCTTTAGCATCACTCACCCTCATTCACGGGTCAACCGCATTCCCCATCACCCAACCCGGCATTGCTCTCAAGTAGTAACTTGCCGCCTAAACCCCCGTCTGTATATATTGGACCATCTCTACCGACGCCCAACCAACACGACCATTCCCTCACGTCAGCCTAACCCTATCCAAGATGCTCATCTCACTCCCTAAGATACTCGTAGCCCTCACCTCCGTCCTTGCAGTCTCTGCTGCCTCTCATTCAAGATCGAAAAGGGACAGAAAAAACCACATTCGACATGTCGGGCATGAAGCTGTCGCCGAGCGGGAAGTCTTCACCACTACTGTCAACTCAACATTGAGCAAGCGTGATTCTTATACCGGCCAGGGAACTTTCTTCTACGTTGGACTGGGCGCATGTGGTAAGTTTCACTGGATGATCTTAAGGACCAGCTGAGAACTCTACTGATGTAACTCCTCCCCGTGCAGGCCAGTATTCACAAGATAGCGACTTCATGGTGGCATTGAGTAAGTCGACTCACTCTGCCATTCGATTTCATCGTATCATGGACTGACACGTTGTTCTTAGATACTGCGCAGTACGGAAGTGGATGTACGTCCTAATCGTGTGCGATCATATCGACCCCGCTAACTTGTTTTCTTTTCAGATCCTGGTCCCAACTGCTTTAGACCAATTGCCATCCAAGCTAACGGCAAGACCGTATACGGAATTACAATTATGGGTGAGTCTCGCATATATCATTTGGTACCAACCTGCGGAATCCTTTGCCAACGGATGACGTGCTCTTGAACTATGCTAATTGTCGCTCCGTCATAGATGAATGCCCGTCATGTGATTACGGAAGTCTTGATCTCTCCCCCGGACTATTCCAGCAGTTCGCCGACGAGTCCGTGGGAGTTTTGTCCATCACTTGGTGGTTTACCGACGAGTCATCGGCCTCGTCCTCATCATCGTCTTCGACTTGGGAAGCACCAACCACTTCTTCAACTTGGACACCTGCAACCACGAGCACATCAGCTGCGTGGACTGCGACCACCACCTCCTCATGGCAACAACCATCAACAACGACCACATCTACCTGGGTTCAGCCAAGTACCACCTCCACATGGAGCTACTCTTCTTCGTCCTCTTCTTCCTGGAGTTCCTCAACCTCCTCTACTTCCACCAGTTCCACTTCTTCTGTGGCCTTGAACGCCACAACGAATCCCTTCGCTGTCATCTCAAATACGACAGCAACTTCGACCTACCTCAGCGCCTCCGCTAGTGCCAGTGCAAGCACTGTCTCGGGAACCGCGTCGGGTGGCACAGGGTCTGAGGCGGTTATTGCACAGAACATTGTCCTCATTAACGGGCTCGTTGCTCAGTACGGTGGTTTAGTGGTCGCCGGCGCAGGAGGCTACAAATCATGATTGTCTCGACATGCGCGTCCCGCCAACCCATCTGTAGCCTTAGGTCCGATCCGATCGATTCTCCGTTACTCCCGTTGCTCCCCAAAACTAGCTTTTTGCTATCTCAACGTCTACTTTGTACGCCTCATCCACGCCTGCTCCTTTTTGCCCTCACATTTACACCACCCTTTTCTTGCCTGCCCGGGGTCTGGCTACCCCATCCTGTCAAACCATCCATCTGGACATGGTACAATTTGGTATACCCCCTTCGTCATTTTTCTCCTTCATTTTTGGTTTTTCAGGGTCTAGTGGGCAACCCCAAATTTACCCCCATTGTTAGATACCCGTGTTTTGTTGTTCTGATGCAAAAAATGTGCATTTACCTCTGGCTCTTTGCATTGCTCAAGCTCCTGTTAAACGCCTCTCCGTGTACAGAAACATAGAGATCAGACCAGTCCGTTCGCGCAGGTGGGGGGGTAAGCGGTCGTCCAGCATCAGGTCTAGACCTAATTAATTAGCAGCCACGAAAGTGCCACACCGAACCGCCAAAACAAATCTCGACCTCACCGCGTCGACAACCTTGCCGCCCAAGTAAGTTAGTAGTTACCCATTAATTCCTGGCCACTTCTCTGCACCATCCACCACGAACAACCAAGCCCAGTGGGCCAAGCTCGTCCACCAATCCATTGTTGCCAGGACCAACCCTATATTGTCAACTGTGAAATTGTAGAAGGAAAAGATGACTCGTGAGTTATTTTTCTCGACCGTTTTTTTCCACTTTCCTTCTGTTAAGTCGGACCCCCCAAGCTTTGGATGGATGAGGAGATTGAGAGGGATGATGAATAAGTGTCTTCTGTTTTATGGAGGGTTCGCTGACTTTGTGATAGGCGGTAATCAGAGGGAAAATGATCGACAGAAAGCTTTGGCTAAGCAGTACGTCCTGAATCCTTTCATGTCTTTCTTGTCTCGATATTCCTTGCGTACATTTCGTCTATCCTTCGCCGCGTCCCTCTCCCATCCCCTATCCTCCTCCTACATCCCGCTTCCGTATTCATTTGCTCCTCACCTTCGTAACGTCATAAAATCCTGCATCGCGCTCCTACCACACACTTCGCCGTTCATACCTATACAATTAACTACAAGAGCTGACACCCGCTCAGACAAATTGGGAAAGGCAAGAAAGAGGGCAGTGTTCTTCTCCGACGCGAGGCGTGAGTCTCCCATCGTGCTTTGTACCGGATAACTAAAGATTTCGAGATAGGGACGCCAAAGCTCTGCAGGAGAAGTGAGTTCCGCTGTCCCGTCACCTCCAGTTTTGACCTGGCTCCATTGAATATCAACTAACCCTTTCCACAACCAGAGTCGCTGTATGTTCCTGATCCTTCAACTCTATCAGTTCATCACGAAGGAGAAGAAGAATATGTGAAACTGACACTATCACCAGATGAAACAGGCAAAAGCTGCAGAAGCTGCAGCAGCCGCTGCAACAGCCGCTGAAGAGGCTCGAGCCAAAGGTCTCCCTGTCCCTGTTGCACCTCCAGTCAAGAAGGGTCCTAAGAAATAGGATTGGCACTTGGTACAGTTTTTCTTGGGATCGTCGGGGTTGAGGACTAGTCGGACGACAAGGAGATGGATATGTTTGATATTCGTCGAGCGTCGTGAGAGGATGATGGTATCGACCGGTTTTGTTCTAATGTTCGCGAGGTTGAAGGTTTGATTTTTCGAGAAGGTACTAGCATTGTTTTGTAGATGGGTATGCATTTCTCCTTCTTATACCCTCGGCCTTGGCAATTCTCCACACCCCTATTTCACGTACCTAGTTCGATACCCTTCCCTCCAAGAATGAAATCCAGCTCGGCACGAAATACCTCACGACATATTTCGTGGCTTTGACAGCGCCGCTCGACTGAACACAGGTCAATGCAATGCATGAACATCTAACAATGCAGTCGCTTTGAATACCTACTATGTCAACTGAAGTTTTGTTTGCGAAAATATGAGAACAAGAGGGAGGGAAAATGCAATGCTACTTCAAGTTCACAAAGTCAACCCGACTGCTCGTCCACAGACCGTAGATGTCAAATCCCCGACTTCCATTGGTGAATTGCAACAAACAACAGTCCTCTCCACCATCTTAGACACTCCCGCCCAACGCTTCGATCTCGGCTTTCACCGATGATTCCGCTTCGATCTTCTTGATTTGGGTTTTCTCGAGAACTTCACCTGCTGAGAAGCGAGCTTTGAGGTCTTCTATCGCTTTTAGCTGTTTACGAGAGGACGTAGGAAAAAGGTTCGAGGGGAAGGGTGAAGGGGGACGGCAAGTCACGTCAGCTCCGATTGCCATTTCAGTATACTCTCCCATCTGGATTATCCATATCGCATCCCCAGAAAAGAACTATTCCATCAACCACAACATAGCACTCACCTTCTTCGTCAAATTCCTGATCTTCTTGGCAACAGCCTCATCCCCTGTACTCTCCTCCTCCTGGACCTCCGGTGCCACCTCCAGCTTCACCAGATCCACCGCAAGGGCGGCACCCGCATCCCCATTGCCGTGTCCTTTCGCCTCTCTCGGCGGGTTCTTGGTCCTCGTCTTCTTCTTCTTCGGCTTCTCCTCGGCGGCAGGAGGCGCTCCTGGAGGAGGAGCACCAGGGATATACCGGGTTGTGGGTTTCCCTCCCTTGAACATTGGGACCGGGGCACCGGCGCCGGGAACAGGGGTACCGGAAGGAGAGGGAGAGTGGTCGTCGTCTGATCGTTTGAAGATATCGGAAGCTAGGGCTCCCCGTGCTCCTGGTGGCCTGTACGCACCAGCAGGCTTGGATTCAGCTGTGGGAGAAGGGTGTTAGCAGGTGATCAAGCTGCCGTCCTACAGACAACTCAATTGTGGCCGTTAGAAGTGGTGTGCCACTCACCACCATTTGAGCCCTCGCCCTTTGGTAGATACAGCTTGACGCTCTCATTCGCCTCAGGAGGCTGGGGTAAAACTGATGGGAAGGGCTCGATGTCGCCAATCGCCTTCGGTCGGAAGGAGGCCTGGTACAGTTCTTCTTGAGGATGTATGTGGAGAAGCTGACCGCCACACCACCATATCTTCACCCCGTTATCCACTCTCAATCTGGGAGAGAGAGTCGCGGTTAAGATATACCGGCCGCACGGTGACCACTCGCAGTGGGAGGCGTTAGACGCTCTGTACAGACGGCATTGTCAGCTTGGTGTTCCGAGCAATTCGTTGAAAGGCACCAGACATAACATATCCTGATTGACGAGACCTGCAAAGCAGTGGTTGTCCAAGAGCACCGTGTAACTCACTTGAACTCTGCAACCTTTTTCCGCGTACTAACATCCCAGATATCAACTCCTCCAGCCAAGTTTCCGTATCCTGCACTTAATAACAGTCTTCCCTGCGGTTGGTAGAGCAAGAAGTTCCGATGTTGAGATCCGAAAGAGTGGATAGCTTTAGCCTTCGAGTCAAAGACTTGTGTTCGAGCTGGCATGTCTGCATAATATTGGAATCAGTATGGCTCTTCGAGATTAGAGAGCGACCACCGACGAGATTCAAGAAAAACGTCGAACGTACATCCGTAGCAGACGCTAAATTCCCGCGAAGTTGGTGACCATTGGAAGTCGAAGATGGGCCCCTCTTTATCTGATATGGGCCGAGAGTGAGCATGAAGACATATCGTAAGGGCTACCACAACTGACCTAGCTCAACCAGACCGTCGAACGAGCCATCCAAGCTGACCAAATAGAGGTTCGTTTCTCCATAATATGACTTCCCCGTGTTATCGACGTCAGTGTGTGCTAGAAACAACGCCTGAATATGATTGTCAACATTTGCAACTAAGGCAGTACATTGCTTTGAGGGCTGACACCCACCATGGTTCCTGCGTGATTCCATTTCACCGTCAACTTATCGGCCTTGTAAAACGCCTTGCGAGCATTTGTTATTGGCATGTCCCGGTTCACAATCTTGTCCTCGCTGTCTCCGCTGATCCCGTTGGCTTCACCCTTTCCAGATGACAATCCTAGCAACGCAGATAAAGGATACAAGGCTACTGTAGCTGGAGCGCCTTTCTTTTCGCCCACCCATACCGCTAACGCAGGTTCAGAGTGGGCTTTGACAGGTACAGCCGAAGTCGAACCAGCTGCGAGAGCTGATGGTGCGGACAAAAAGAGCCCCTTGATGGTCCCGTCGATTTTCAGACGAATGCTAGGTCTCGAAGCAGAGGGCGGCGAGAAGATCAGGATGTCTGACGCTGTTGGACGGATGAGATGAGATTCGGTCGAGGTAACGATCGGTTCCCTACACGGATCATGAGTCGTCAGTTGACATGATGCTCACAGACCTGGGAGTGCAACTCACCATCCTTCCAGCGTCTTCTGATACCAGCTCCCGACCTCGGACCCAGCTGTCACATCCCAAGCTTTGACATTTTTGTGGACGTCCGTGTCGGACTTTACAGGTCTCTCAAACGTGTACAGAGTTGTAGACAAGGGAGAAAACGACAAAGCTACCACGTTGGGCTGCTCTAACGTCTTTGTCGGCTCTGAAGATGAGGAGGAGGAGGCAATGAGGTGGACACTAAGCAGAGTCAGGGTATTTAGCTCACAAGCTGTCTTTCGCGTAGCTAAAACAACCTTACCAGGAAGCTACAGCGTAGGCGAACCACTCTCCATCGGGCGAATAGGCGTAGCATCGCACCGCCACGGAGTCACTACAGAGGCGTCAGTGCAATCCTACCGAGAAATACTCGTTGATCAGAGGACGCCGCTAGTTGCTACGACTCACGTTGGGACCTTTGGGCTAACCTCCCAAGAGGGACCCTCAGCTAGACCAGAGGTCTTCTGGGCTCGGACTGAGCTGTGTCAATGCAGTTCTGATATCTTACAGGCAGCCAGACGATGGAGTAGGACTCGAAGACTCACATGCGTACTGAGTGGACATGATTCTCCGGGCCTGCGAGCTGGTACCAAAAAGTCTGGTCTGAAGAACGCGAAAGCAATGAACTGAACAGAGACCTCATATAGCCAGTCGGGTGCAACGGAACCACACGTCATTGATAATGGATTTTCTCCTTTGAATGACGTGTCAATCATTTCCCTTTGTAATTATACACGGCATTGGCCGGCCCCTCCTTGGCCCGCCCGGGAAGCAAGAAATGAAATCTCCCTCTCCACATACATAGTTTCTGGAATATCTCACTCGTGGATGGTCGCACTTGCCGCCTTTCCTTTCCCACAACGTTGCAGATAACGCTGTAAAATCGCGTCTCAGAACAGTCGACAGGCAGAGCTACGCGAACAAGTATCCAAGAGCTCCCACCCAAAAAACTGGCATTCTATCTACTCGCCCAGCCATGCATCAAAAGGGCAACTCTATCAAGTTGCTGACCGGTATGTCTTTCTCGTATCACGCAGAAGCTCTTGTCGGGGGGTCTTATGGTCACTGACATCCTCAATCAACAGGCAATAGCCATCCCAGGCTTGCTGAAGCTGTTGCTGCTAGGTGAGTGTCTCGAATCTCGCCCCGCCAAAGCTGTGAAGCCCCGACACCCCAGCAGACGTTTGAAACATCACCAGACCTCCTTTGGATGGCACGCACGTTTCAATCGTTAATGTCAAACTGATGCTGATGACTCATATTCCCTCGTCGTCGTCGTCTTCTTACCAATCTCTGTCCTCAACACCGCTTCTTCACATGTGCCGCAACCGCTATCATCACTCACACGACCGACGGGTTCTCCTCTCTTACACAGACTTGGCATAGCCCTCACTCCTTGCCATGTCTCCAAATTTCTCTCGCTCGAAACTTCGGTTCAGATCCATTCCTCTGTTCGAGACGAGGATGTCTTCATTCTCCAGTCACCCAGTCCTCCTGCTATCAACGACCACCTGATGGAACTGTTAATTATGATCTCTGGTGAGCTTTCTGCGGCAGATGCACCTGTGAAAATGGGCTACGTTGGAGCGGTTGCGCTGATACTATGTCAGCGTGTAAGACAGCCTCAGCCAAGCGAATCACGGCTGTGATCCCTTGCTACCCGTACGCTCGTCAGGATAAAAAGGACAAATCCCGAGCTCCAATTACAGCCAAGTGAGTCAACCTTTGTTCCTGCATACATACATGTGTGTAGGATCATTGACCTGTGTGCTTTTCCACCCCTCTGCTCTACCGTCCTCACAGACTTGTCGCCAATCTGTTGGCCGTTGCTGGAGCGGACCATGTCATCACCCTGGACCTCCACGCCTCCCAGATCCAGGGTTTCTTCGATATCCCGGTCGACAACCTCTTCACCGAACCCAGTATGACCTCATACATCAAGCAGGAAATAGAAGGGTGGAAAAATGCCATCATCGTCAGTCCCGATGCTGGTGGTGCCAAGCGGTAAGTGTCTGATCTGCTGAACTTCTGCTCTTTGCTGCGTCCTCGTAATCCGGCAATGGAACCAAAATCAAGCACCTCAAATGTATTACCATTGGCTGATGACATATCTCCAACAGAGCGACAGCCCTCGCCGACCGTCTAAACCTAGATTTTGCCCTGATCAACCGAAAACGCAAGCGCGACCTCTCAGCCTCTTTAGTGATTCCCACAGTCCCCCCCACGCCCGCGGGCTCCGATGCAGGTTCCCACCACGACTCGGATGACGATTCCGCGATCGTCGAGAAAATGGAGCTGCTCGTCGGAGACGTCAAGGGGAAGATTGCGATCCTTATCGATGACATGGTCGATACTGGCCACACTGTCAGACTAGCTGCAGGCGTGTTGAGAGATGCAGGTGCCAAGGAGGTTTACGCCTTGATCAGTCATGGTAAGTTTCTTGTTTCCCTCATCTGAGCCCAGAAATCTGGTCTTGTAGGAAGGGCTACGCTGATCTTGTACGCCAGGTTTGCTTTCGGATACGACGATGGAGAACCTCCGAGACCTTCCAGTCAAGAAATTAATCGTATGTCTTTTCTTTGCTTCTCCATCTCACATCACTTTACCTGGAGCTTTCTTGCTCACGCTCGAATACAGGTGACAAACTCAATCGACCAAACAGAACGTATAGAAATGTGTGGAGGGTTGCTGGAGGCAATCGACATTGCCCCAGTTATCGCGGAAAGTATTAGAAGGACTCATAATGGGTGAGTGTCCGACTTCGGATTCTTCTGTATCTTTTGTGTCGGGCATGAAGATTGGAGAGGGTATGAGAATGGGAGAATACAAGAGAGACTAATTGCTCATTTCTGTTCGACAGGGAATCGATCTCGGCGCTTTTTAGGACTGATTATATGTGAGCCGGGGAGATGTGGGAAGGGATGCTGTACGGCAATTGGCGATGGGGTCTTGTGTGGCGTGATATGCTTATGTTTCGTTGAAGACGTGAGGGTTATGGGAGGAGCGAGGGTGTACAATTGTATATTACACAGAATCTAGACCGATCTTTCGTTGGGGATGGTATGTGCTCTGATTGCTTTGGTGCGGGTCAATCTCAGAATACAAAGGCTATGTGAGATGTGCTGTGGCAGGTTTGGTGCATGATAGTTTCATTGGCTGGGGCATATATAGACTGCATGGTATTTCTGTGAGGGGGATGATGTTCGAGCCTGAAAACGGAGATCAATGGAATGTCGGATTATTATCCAGCTCGGTTCGAGGTGTCAACTTTGAAACATGACTGAAGACGAAATGACCAAGGCTGTTAGTATTCTTTGCTGGTGTCTGGTTGGCGATGGGGAAGCTTTAATCTCCGTAGTAAAATGTAGAAGTCATTGTGGGTTTGGCATCTTCTTTGATTGGGGTGAGTCTTGATGAACTCATGTTTGGACATCCTCCCAAGTCTCGCCTGTGTCGTTGTCAGTCACCGGAGTTCCCTACGGCATGCTGTTCTGGGACGAAGTATGAGAGGAGGACGTACCGATACCGAGATATTCCCTCACTTGCTCGGCTTCACACCCACCTTGAGATGTGACGATTTGGACCAGGAGCATCGTGTTGTCTGGAACAATTGGTGATTCAATGACAGATTAAGCGTAATGAGCTCTGCAGATATCACTTACCCGTCCATCTCACAGCTGCATCTTTGCAAACCCCTACAGCTCTTGCTTTCTTCTCATATCTCACCGGATCAGCTGCCCCGAATGCCGCTAGCTCCGCTTTATAGTTGTGGGAGAGCTGGTGGGCTGTTTCCAGTTCCGCTAGAAGTTTTTGTCGCTCTGGCTACAGAAGACGTCGTCAGCATGCCGACCGAGTCACGCAAGTACAAGGGCGCGATCTGCTCACTGTATCTTCCCGTCCTTTTTGAGCTTCTGCGAGAGCATCAGTGGTGTCGAGGATCTTGCTCTGGATACTCTCAAGCTCTCTTTGGGCTTTTGCGAGTGCTGCTTGTTTCTAGTAGGGCATGTTGGTGTCAGAGGGATTTGCGGAGGGCGGCTAAGCTACTGAAACTTGCAGTTGCTCCCGCGGCACTCTTGAAAGACCAGAAGACTACAAGAGTATGAGACTCGGCTTCGTTGAGGTGAATTGCACATGATCGAAGGCAAGCGGATGTGACTGTAAATATTTGGGTAGGGTAGGATTTTTGACTCACAATTGCTAGTTCCGCTAGAGATATAGTCTGATTGTCAGTACTCCTGCCTCTCCAGAGACGGTATATCGAACAGAATGACCCAACATCGAGTTGGCCTACATCTTGTCGAAGTTGATCAGATTGTCATCACAAAGATCCTGAACCACGTCCTTGATCGTTTGCATCACTGGGTTCACTCAGCGGGCTAACGGCTTCTCCGAAATCCAGCGAAGCCACGCACCAACACCACGTTCTGCGCGTGAGTCAGGTCGTTGCCTCTGTATTGTTTGGGGTCACCACTGGGGTAGAACTCACTTGCACCCAGCTTTTCCAGCTCTTTGAGAGTGAAGAATTCGCTCTAAGGACGGGTGAGGGGTTAACGGAACAATTGATTTCTGACCCACCTTCTCATGGAAAATCTCCAACACTGGAGGAAGCAATTGATTTGGATTAGCTGGAGGGCCATCTATACGGCTGCGTGAGGACAATAGGACAGCTGATACGCACTTTTGACCTTTTTTTCTTCGTTTGACAGGCCTCTTTTAGACATTGTGAGGTGTGGCTACAGCAGGATGTATGGGGATCGAACGATATGCTATGCGAGAGGAAGAAAGGAAAAGAGACGGAGGGAAGAGGTGATTGCCAACCCAAAGGATACTGGAGGCTGCGTGGGGAAGTGTGGGCGGTCTGTGCGTTCTAGAGATTTACCAAGCTTAAGCTGACGAGGCTCCCTATGACGTAGCAAATTCGTTCATTGTGATGGCATTCAAACGACATCATCGATGAGCTCATCAGCTCGTCAGATCCATCAGAGCATCAGAAGCAACGACATGCTACACCGTCTTCCTGTCACTCTTTCACCTGCTCTACAGAGCCTCAAAAATAAAATCAATGAATACATATGGTGAGAGAGTCCATGGTGGCATAGCACCAGCATGGCAAGCGATCCTCGGGGCCTCAGATCTCAGATGATGGCACACTGACATCTATGTAGGCATGTAGGGCAGACGGATTGTCTTGTTTCACAGCCAATGACGTGATCTCACGTCGTTACTCTACTTCCCTATTGTCGTCTTTTCAGCTTCGCTCATCACTCATTCCTCCTTGGTCATACTGGGGACGGCAACATGCATCAGATGGCAAGAGTCTGTTAAGCGATGAGTGGACAACGGTAAGAGTGATGAGCTGACTGCACCGGCTGCTCCAGGATATTTTTGCCAAACTCGAACCCAGCCTTGCCTCGCCAATCAGGCACGCCACGGTGATGGATAATATGGCGAGAGATTGCGATTATCAATGCTCCCCCTCTCCTATCTCTCGCCTCTCTCTCTCTCTCCTTCATTCCTCCCTTCCCATCTCTGTCCTTGACCACTGGTCTGTCACTTGTATCCGACCCCATCCGACCATCTCATTCCCTCGCCCCTACCGCCTAGCCCCCCGCCCCGCTATATACCCACTGACCTATATTCATCCGGCCATCTCCGGCACACCAATCTATCTTTACTTGACGACATGTCTAAAACCCTTCCCTCCTGGCCCCCCTCTCTAACGCCCGAACAGCAAGCCGACCTCCTCCTCCTCTCCTCCTCCTACGCCCTCTCACACGGCTTCACTCTCCTCCCGCCGAACCCACCCAAAGCCCCCACTCATGCCATCGCAGCTCCCTTGTCATTGTTCCCCACTCCTTTCCCTAGGGAGCTATATAATCTCGTCAGGGACATTCAACCGATATATAACGGTCTCTATGCACGGATTGCGGAGGACTGGGGATTCTTGGATAGGGTCATGGGGGGAAGTGTGAGCTTGGTCGATGAGTTCCAAGGAGAGCTTTGGCGAGGCTGGAAACAGGTTAGAGACGGGTTGGTACAGGTGAGCTTGAGTAGATCATGCTTCGCGCACAAAGGCTGCTTAGCTGCTCTCCACAAAGTTGTGATGATATCTGATATTCTCTTTCTAGCCTATCCAACTAGGAATCTTTCGATCTGACTATCTCCTGCACTCGACCTCTAGCGAGACAGAGACCGAAATCAAGCAGGTCGAATTTAATACGATAGCAGCTTCGTTTGGCGCCCTATCTCAACGATCAGGAGAGATGCATCGGTCAGTCCCCTTTTCTTAGACTTCATTCTGCCCTCCTTTCCTACCCAATCATGCTAACTTCAGCCTCGTCGTAGCTATCTGGCAGCTGCTACAGAGGGATATTATTCCGTTTCACCTCATCTGTCGAATCCTGCAAACTTCCCGGCAAACGAGTCTCTTAGGAACCTAGCGAGTGGCCTGGCTGAGGGTTGGAAGGTCTACGGGAAGCCCAAATCCGTGGTGCTTGTCGTCGTTCAGGAGGGGGAGAGGAATGTCTTTGACCAAAGATGGCTGCAGTATGAGCTGCTTGAAGCGTGAGTTAGACGAGCTATAGCAGCTCCCCCACTATATTCTTATTGAATGTCTCGTATCTTCTGCTCAGTCATGGCATTCAAACCGTCCGCCACACTTTTGCCGCGCTAGCAACCCTCGCCCTGGTCGATCCAAGTACCAAAATCCTCTCTCTCCCATCCACCACCAATCCCTCTGCTCCACCCCTAGAGGTTGCCCTAATCTACTACAGAGCAGCATATACCCCTGTCGATTACCCCACACCGTCTGAATGGAAAACTCGTCTCCTCCTCGAGACGACTCTCGCCATAAAATGTCCCTCCATGGCACTGCAACTAGCAGGTGCCAAGAAAATCCAACAAGTCCTATCGGAACCAGGCGTCCTCGAAGATTTCCTCTTGAACCCCTCAAGACCGGATGTAGGATTCGGTCGAGCGTTGACAGCAGACGACGTGGAGCGGGTGAGAGATACCTGGACAGGGCTGTGGCCAATGGACGAAAGTCCACTAGGTCAAGAGGCATACCAAATGGCACTCAACGAGTCGGAGAGATTCGTTCTGAAACCCCAAAGAGAGGGAGGGGGGAATAATATTTACCGTCAGGACATCCCGAAACATCTGCGGGAGCTTGAGAAGGAACCGTTGAAGGCTGGGGAACCAGCGAAGAAGGAGGGGTACATCTTGATGGAGCTGATTCAGCCGCCTAAGGGGTTGAATAATTGGTTAGTGAGAGGCGGGGAGGGGGTACCGAGACTCGCAGATGTGGTTTCGGAGTTGGGCGTCTATGGGGTCATGCTCTTTGGTGGAGGGGCAAAAGGGAAAGTGGTGAATACAGGGGCTGGGACATTGTTGAGGACCAAAGGTCGGGAGAGTGATGAAGGTGGCGTGGCGATTGGTGAGTGCACGTTCTGTGCTCGAGGTATGTGGAGCGGCTTGCTGACGAATATGTCTGGATAGGTATCAGCTCAATCGATAGTCCCTTGCTGGTTTGATAGATCTATAGATCATACATGCAAAAGGTGTATGAGAGGAGATCCTTGAGGGACAGATACGTAGTCTATGACAAAAGACCAGGTGACTCAAGTACCCCACAATCCGATATCACAATTTTCTTCGAAACATCTCCAGATTTGCTTCCAAGCTTCTCAATCTCCAGGACGACCTAGATGATTCAATTAGCCCCTGATGTCGATTAAACCAAAGCTCCATGATGACAGGCGGCACAATGTGACAGATAACAGTGGTGCTCACCTCCATGCCAGATGTGACCTCCCCAAAGACAACATGTTTCCGGCTGTAGAGCTGATCAGCGGGGAATCATTCATGAAGTTCCTCTGGAAGATCCAGCTCACTCGAGATGTGGTGTCGGTCGAAGGGTTATGAAGAACTGAGAGCCTGTTATAAGACATCTCTAGTCAGTCACAGCTGGAAGAACCACTTCCAGGCCAAGTGAAAATGAAACATAGAGAGCCCACGAACCGTTGGTATCTTTCCCAGAATTTGCCATCGATAATAGCCCAGCCTCTGTGGACCGAATCAGCATGACCGCCTTGTGACCTAGAATTCCTGATGGAGTACTGATCGAAACTGACTATCATGTTTTATTCTGAAAGTCTCATCCTTAAACTTCTTCCTCTCATAGATACACTAAACCCCATAATCTGAATCAGCAGAACCCAAAACCATCGAGCAAAACTCACCCTTCCTCCCGATCCATCGCCTTTCTCAAAATCTCCTGACTGACACATGAACCCGGGGATGACTCTGTGGAACGGGACACCTTTATATGTCCATTCAGACGGTAAAGGTTGTCCATCAGGTGTCTACATTGACAGTCTATCAGTCCTGTTCGGCAGTAGGCTTGGTATAGCGATCGCGCTGCGGTGACATACCAAACCGCTACTGAGTGCTCGGAAATTTGCGGCTGTTTTTGGGGTGGTTTCGTCGTATAGATGGAACGCTATTCGTCCCGCTGGGATATCTATCGTTGACTTTAGCGATAGTTTGAGTGGGAGAGGGAGCGACAAATAAGGGAGAGGACTTACCGTCGATGGCTATTTCAAAGTAAACATCCCTTTGGGAGTGATGGCGGGGTAAGTAGGTTATCAGCTCACAAGGACTCGATGGGAGCTTACGGTGGTGGTGGAAGTTTTGGTTTGGGTCCCATCTTTATATTCACGTTCTTCTTCTTGTCTCACTTTGCGAGCTTGCACGGAATGGAAGTAAGGTAAGAGGAATATCGTCAAGAATCTGACTTGACTAGTCCCTCCGGGCTACAATTCTTGTCCTACAGGCATTCAAATCAGAAATGCAGCTTTCATATGTGATACAGCATTGACATACAGTCTCCTCAATCTAACCAAGCACCACCTATAGAGCTCTCAAACAGAAGGATCAGGTTTTGCATTAGTTAGTTGCAGTCAAGCGATCTACGTACTTTCCAGCATCCTTACGGCATGAGATCACGTGACAATCCTGATCTTTTGATTTTTCCGGTCCCAGTCCATGTTCATTGTCTGCCGTGCGTTTCTCTAACATCCCTCTCGAATATAAGAGAGAACCCGCAACATGGGGAAATCACAGTACAAGAAGAAGACAGCTCAGAAGCGGCATAATCCGATCCGAGTGCCCGACTCGCACCTTGGAGGCGGGAAGGGGGAGGGGAAAGCTGATCCAGCCAAGGAGAAGCAGATGTTACCAGTTTTGAACAAGGTGAGCTTCCCTGTCCCATCCCTCACTCTTCTAGACTTCTGTGCGAAAGTCAAACATCATGGTTATGTATATGGAAGAGCACTCGCTCACACTTGGTCCACCGAGAATAGCTCAAATCACCAGATTACGCTGAGAGGACATGGGCTTGTGCGGCTGTCTGTAACCTCATCCAGAATGATGCGGCTACCAGACGCCTTTTCCAGAGTCGCAACGTGGTTGGGGACCTCATCGATAGGTTGTCTGATAGTGTCGACGAGGTTGTTGTAGAGGCGTCTGGGGCTTTGAGGTGAGCGCTAGCAAATCCACAAAGAATGGCAGAAAGGCTGATGGTCATTTTATCAAAGAAACTTGGCGATTGATGGTGGTCACGAGCTCTGCGGGGAAATGTTCAACAAAGGTGTCATGTCTCATCTGGTCGTTCTCATCGGCAAAGTACGTATATTCTGCGAGATTCTGCCTGATACAAGATTGACTAACAGGACGCAGATATCCACAACAATCCACTCGATCCTCGTTCCAGGATCTACGCCTCAGAAGCTCTTGGATGAAGAGCTTCAAGCCCGTAAACATCTTCTGGCATTGGCCGAGAACGTCATCTCGTTGCTGTGGAGCTTGGCAGAAACCAGTCACAAGACCCTGCAAGCGGTTAATGCCGCTGGATGTGAAGGGTTGTTGATAGACGTTCTTGGAGGGCGTGATATTCTAGGACAGGGGGTAGCCCTAGCAGCTGGTGAGCGATTCTCAGTATCATCAATATTTCTGTTCACACACCTGATACCTGAAATTCCAGCCCAAGCCCTCTATTCGTTATCTCAGGATAATCCTCCATTCAGCCATGCTGTTCTAAACCATCCAACAGCTTTGCAGATCTTAGTTCAAGTCTGCCAATCAGATCACCTGGCTGCCGAGGGTAGTGCAGGTCGTCGGCCAAATGGGAAAGGGAAAGAAAAGAGCATCGTTGCCGATGGAAACGAGAACGAGCTCGGAGATGGTAGATCTTTACTTAGCAGAGTATTGGTTGCTGGTAAGTCGAGCGAGAATCGTACTTTCCTTGCTCATGATAACTTAGGAGCGCTGCGGAATCTCGTTGAAGCTGGCTCGTCGGTGGACGAGACTGTTGGGATACAGGCCCTGACCAATGAAACCATTCTACCTCTTATCAATGGCTTACTGGATGTCAATCTGGAGAACGTCTCGAATCGGGTTCTGCAGCTAGCAGGGGAAGCAGTGGGTTCAGCTAGCAGTTGGTAGGAGTCACTTTCTAACGATACCTATATCAGCCGAAACAAATTATTCTTCCCGCCCAGAGCAAGGGTCTGAAGACGGACTACGTCTCGCCTGCAGATAAGAAGCTAGCGAGCATCGAACGGATGCTCACGACCATCGTTGTTGGACTGGAAGTTCTCACGGGGATCTGCGCAGGTCTGGAAGACGCTGGGGAGGAAGTGGTGGACGAAGCGGAAGACAATGAAGGTACGCGATGCTTTGAACAAGGTCTGTTGTGCATGGGCTGATCATCCCCAGTAGACGAGGACGAGGAAATGGAAGATGCCATACCGGACGAGGCATTGATCGAGATGGGTCGCGACCCTCTTAATGACATTGTACCAGCCAACACCCCAACAGTCATCCACACCGCCACGCTCTCTCATCTCCTAACCGTCCTCCTTCTCCCTCAGAAACTAACCACCCTCTCCCTTCCAACTTCACTGTCCTTCCCTCCGTCCGGGCCCCAGCCTTCACCTCATCCGCCAACTACCACCGTCCTTTCAACATTACATCTTCGGTCACTCGAAGCTCTCAACAATCTTCTACTTACAACCGCGGCCTCGCTCCCCGTGGATACGGCAGTAGCTTCACAGATCGTCGGTGCTATCCCGAGTCAGGGTGTCTGGGATGGCATGTTCAGAATCATCGAAATTGTGGGCGCGGACTCGGAGGCCTTGACTGCTAAAGGCCAGGAGATGAGGTTAGAAGTGGTTGAGATGGCGCTAGGTTGTCTGTGGGGATTGGCGAAGATCTCGTCGTCTCAGATCGTAGGTCGTTCATTGAGGGTCTCATCCTCAACCCTTTTCCTGATGCTCATCAACGTTTATCTCCCAGGCCATCTCTCCACGCTACATCGAGACCCTCATATCGGCCATTCCGATCGTGAGAACTGACAAATCCCGTACCCAAATCATCGAGACGCTCTCGACTCTAGCCATCCGACCATCAGTCCCAATCTCAGAAAACCAAGCAATAGGGACATACCTCTTAACACAACTCACATCCCCACCGCCACCTAGTACCCCGACCGCCGAGATGTTGGTAGCGACGATAAACGCCATCATAGACATCTACGCCGACGAGGACAGGGACTTTGATATCCCCGTTTTCATCAATGGCGGTTTCCTGCAGGCTCTGACGGGAATCGTGGGGAAGGTTCGGAGTGATGTGAGTTATCGGTGTGGATTGTTTGGTTATGATGAGGATGGTCGACTAACTGTTTCAACAGGTCCGGAAAATCGATAAGCGAAAGCAGCTGGATCTGAGGAACAGGGCTGAAGAGACTTATGAGAATTTGGTGGCTTTCATCAAATATCGACGGAGCTTGAGGCGGTAGATTTAGCCTCATCTCAATACACTGTACATGTATCTTTTACATCCATTGGTTCGTCCGGTCAAAGCAGTCGATGTTCCTATACCCTATAATTTAAGAATTCAAAGTCTCCCTCCCTCGAACCCATCAAGCCTCCCAATCATTACAAATCGCCTGCAGACCTAGAGCTCCTGGAGGTCCACATGGATCGTAAGAAGCCACAACATGGCAATGCCATCCAGAGATCAATTCTTATCCAGAACAGCACAGCAGAAGCCGAGTAGATTTCGCTGCTGATAAGCATGCGTCCAAACCTCATAGCAGGTGTCATCTTTCCATGATTTCATGATGTATTTTCGTTTGATGTCTACGGCCCCCTCATGATGACGGCTTACTTCTTCTTCCCGCCCTTCCTCTTCCTCGCCTTCCCATCCTCCCTACCGCCGACAACGCCACCCCCATTCATCCAAGTATCGTCCTCCTCCCCATCCCCCATCCTCTCCTCCATCTCCTTCTCCGCTCTCTCCTCTGCAGCTTGCACCTCGCCGTCCTCGTCTGCAGCCTGGCCGTTTGCCTTTGCCTTTGCCTCTGCTCGAGCCTTGATCGCAGCTTCCGAGGCTGGTTCAATAGTCTCGTCGATTATCGTTGTATCCGGGTCTTCTTGTGGGGCATCGGACCATGTTCGGAGGAGGGACAATTCTCCTCGAGCGAGAGCGAGGAGGACCGGTCCTAGGACTGGGGGCGACATTTGTCAGTCTGAGATGATAATTGCCTGAGCTGAAGGGTCTGGTAAGCTACAAGGGAACTCACTACAAGCAGGGCTGAGATACAGCAGAGCTGGCTGAGCGTGCTGGGTCAAGTGCATGACCATCATGGTAGTCGCCAAGCCCAACACGTAGCTATTCAGGGCACAATAGAAATACGGTTTCGGGAAGCTCGATCGAGCAGTCACATCCTTGGTTGGGTTTGCCTTAGCGTACCGGGAGAGATCGAATCGGAGACACAGAGCGACGACTAAGCCGGGAACGACGATATCTCCCAGACCGAGCATTGCGAAATCTGTGGCTTTCGAGGTGAAGGGATTGGTCTTCGAGGCGAGGATCTTGATAGGAGCGTCAATACCTTTTGCGACGGTTACCATTACGGGGGTTGCAAAGACCTGTGGATTGGTCAGCTACCGATTTGAATTCTTTGAGAGGAGAATTGGTGGATTGATGACATACCCAGAAGATATCGTATATCAACAGGACCGCAAGGAGGAGGAATGCGGTCGCAAATGAATCGAGTCTAAGCATGGAGAGTGTTGTCGTCGAGAGAGACAGGGCGAGGATGTTACTGAGGATGTATGGGCGGTCTAGAGGAACGTAAAGCGCTGGGAGCACGACTGAGAAGGGAAAGAGGATGAGGTCGGGAAGCGCAATAGGCAGGTGGAAGATCTCTGTGTGTAGAGTCAGCAACATGCCAGACCAACCGTTCATCTCATGTTCTCCCTCCGACGATCTGATGCTTTTGCTGGAACCTAGGCCAGAAACACCTTGTTGCGTAATCGACAAGGAACACAAGCCCCACTCACGCCTGATTCCTGACGATATTCTGACATGATATGTCGTCGGCTTCCATCCAATGAGCCTTACGAAGTATGACAATATCGATCCAAACGTCTACCCATTCATACATTGTCAGCCGGTCGCCTACTCGACGTGGTACCAGGAATATCCGTAGAAGCAACTTACAGATTGGAAAGCCCACATCCCTGCCAACGAAACTACCAACACAACCTCAGCATATTACCCGGGAGAGGACCGGAGGTGAACAGTGAAAGGGGGACATACAATAAACGCCGATAATCCTATTGATCCACTTCGATCCCAAATATTTTAAAACGAAAAACATCGCCAGCAACACCGCACTCCCGAGCACCGGGAAGATCAAAGTATCTCCCCAGGTGACGACCTCGTCGAGCTCGTCATCACCTTCTTCATCCTCATCGAAATCCGCTAGGTTCTGGGAGCTTTTGAGGGAGAGAAGCTTCTTGCGTCGAGCGAGAGTCGTTCGGGGAGTCTACGAGTTCACCGAGGGGAGATGTCAGCTTGGGGCTGCGATGACTAGGCTACGATGAGCTCACTTTGAGGGATTTGAAGGAGCCCAGTGCGATGGGGAGTAGGGCTTGGACACCTAGGGCGAGATATGCTCCTAGGAGATCGTACTCTACTGCCATGTTTGACGTTGATCAACGATTTATGGCTATTGGAACGTTAACATTTCGGTTTATGTGGTTGGGATCACCGTTTCAACGCGACGCGAATTGCTTCCGCTGGTCAAGCATGATATGGGCGTACATATGTGGACGATGGAGAGGATGAGGAAGACGCCAACGTCTATCTGCGTCTTATCAAGGTCTGTGAGTTGGTCAGAGGCTGGTCGTCCCGATTGAAAGGACGTGTACCACTGCTCGAAGTAGAGCTGCAGGAGCTCTATACCGCTATACAGATAGTCTACAACAATGAGATGTCGGCCACTAGCTAGCTCTATTGCCTGCCAATAACCCTTCAGACCTGACTTAGCATCCCTTCTTCAACCACCCAAAATGAACAAGGTGACCCCTCACAGACCTCAAGTACACCGCATAAATCACCGCTCCACTCAAAACCGCCCCCCAACTAACCAGCGCAGTCCACTTGAACCGTCCCGGTCTAGCCGCCGCAAGCGTCAACACATATTTTAAAAGGTCAAACGCGCTCTGCAAAGCCAGCTGCAGCGCAGTCATCCGATTCCTCTTGGGATGATCGTTAAGGGCTAGTTGTAGCTCCTTGAGTTGACAGAGATCGAATGACCAAAGACCGATACGGGAGAGGGCAATACCCCCAAAGAGGAGTATAGAGTTCCATGCCGGGCCGTGTTGGCCGTAGATCCCTGGTCCGGAGAAGAAGGAGAATATAGAGGGAAAGAGACAGATGACTTCGAACCATATCGACCACGCGCCGGCTCGCTCGAGGCCAATTCTCCGTTCTAGTATCGGCATGACTACTGTGCCTAGGAGCCCAGTGAGGACCGTAAGACCCTAGTCAGACTCGTTAGCGAAGGAGGTTGAGTAGCGTATGGCAATGGTAAGGAAATGATGGCACTCACTCGCATGGCAGCGATAAAGTTATCATCCCACCCTCGAGCTGCTTTGACGTAGGCGATGAAAGTCCCATCTGGGCATAGTCAGTAGGGGATGGCATACCGCATCGAAGGACCTACCATAAGACAATGTGGTGAGATATATCGCCGAGATTGCAAGAGAGCCTATGGAGCTCTCAGCATTATCCATCTAAAAAGCTCACTAGCAAAGATAGGCATCCTCGAAAATTCGATCCAGTCCTCCTTCTCCTCTTGCAGACGTTGTCTCCAGGAGACCTGCTGCTCATGGTAACTGACGGCATCACGTCGCCCCCCTGTATCCTCTGCAAGCACAGGAAATCTGGAATACACAACCCCAACCCAAAGCGTCTCCGTAACTGCGGTAATGACAGCCAGCGCTGATAGTATCGCGGTCGTCGTGGAGTATCCAAAAGATGTGGTAAGGACCGAAACGATGAGCTTGACGAGAGAATGGTCAGCGTCAGGGAATGAGTGGTGACGGGATTGACGTACAGGTGAGCAGAGTTTTGTCAACAGGTCAATCCGGCGGATAGAGGTGTTGAGACGAGTGAGCATTTTATCGTCATCTTGCGATATAGTTGATACCCTAGAAACGATCAGAACCTCCATCAGGACATGAGAGACGACGCACCAATCCCGTTCAACGCAGACTATCAGACCGGCGTTGGTCAGTTTCAAAGCGCTAGATGCGAGGATGATGAGACATAGGACCGTCCATGTTGGAATCACTTGAAGCAGTGGTGCAGAACCATCAAAAGCCTTTTGAGCAGTAAGGTAGAGCGGACCAAAGAGGACTGAGAGCGTGTCAGGTTGACGTCAAGCGGTAGCTGAATGTGTGGTACAAACCGAGAAATAGGGCGTATACCACAGCCTGCAGTGCCTATTTTACCGACGTTAATAGATAGTCTCATCAGCAATGGTCCCGGGCATCCTAATGTCCACGACGTGTAGATAGCACCTTTTGACACCCAACAGCTCGACGTATGAACGTAAGTCTCGGTGTGGAATCTACCAATCCTCCCATATATCCCGAGAACACCAACGTGGTACTAGTCATACACAGTCCGACCAAGGACGTCGGGATGAGAGTTGTTGGGAAGATTTCGATCACTGTAGAACATGTGCAGTATAGATTAGTACAAACAGCATGAGAAGAAAGACCCTCGTCTAAGTTGTCGTGAGATGTGACTCACAGAATAGGAACACTGCAAAGGAGTAACATGCATCGGTGAATGTACTGCATTATCTTCAGCTCAGCTATCCTCCAATTCGTTCAAGTAGTCGGTCATAAACTGAGAGTAGTTACCTGGACACATGTTGTAATAGAAGACATATTATTCCCCATTCGCTCACACGGTCATCATCAGGTTCAGGTGACGGTGTACGAGAGTGTTCGCGCCGTCCTTCCAGCTCTAGCTGAGACGGTTCTTCGACCAATGGAGGGTAGGCATGGACAGATACTGAATCGCTGGAGCGACGTATGGGCTGATAACCACCTGTAGATGACATGGTATCTTATCGTTATCTACGTACGAAGAGAGATCTGGAATTGGGAAAGAAGAAGGTGTCGGAAATGACCGAGGGGAGCCGTTATCGGTCTATTATGCCTTTATACATTCGTCTGCGTACCCGTGCGGTCGTACATAGACCAACTTCATATAGCCCTTGCGACCCAAAGTCAGCGCATGAAGTCTATAGAGTAGACGAAGCTTCCAGGCTAAAATGAACATTGTCCGGCCGTTTATGAACCCCCACCTCCACCTCCACCAGTACTACAGTATCCCTTGTCAATGACGTAACTCCTTCCTACTCGTAAAGAGTATCCAAAAATGCCTCCGCCAACTTCCCCACAACATGTGGACCAACACTGGTCTGCCCGAGACCTGCAAAATGTATCAGATCAGTTCAACGCGAGGTAGTGGACGGGTAGTGGACGACGATAACAACTCGTTCTTCGACTCACCATACAGCGCGACCAGATCCCCTGAACCAGCAGGCTCCTTCTTAACCTGTTCAATCACTTCCCGAAGATCTTCCAAAAGCTTGTCAATGTTGGAGGCAGTCAACATCTAGCAGAACATCAGCTTCCCTTCTTTTTCAGGAGCTTGTGGTGCACAATCTTTCTTCTGATCCTTGGCCCAATCGTGAAAAACCAAAACAAGAGCAGAGCTACAAAGAGGCTAACTCACCGTACAAGCCAAATGGAGTGCTGCCGGGTTTGTCAAGGCGTTGAGATGCCATCCACGTTTACTCATGCCATCGCCGACAGCATAAATGTTCAAAGAAGGCAGTTTGGATGCAAATGCTACCACCGAGACTTGAGGGTCACCAAGGACGTAGAGGTCCTCAGAGAACTGAGTTCTCAGAGTGGAAGCGAAAGAACGTGAGGCAGAGACAATGGTTTTACAACTCGAGGTGTAGCCGCTGAGATAAATGTGTCAGCTTCTTGCTGTATAATCCTAATGTAATATCGCCACTGATCGAGTAAGAGCAGCCGGAAAGCAGTAGAATATGAAAGAACACTAACTCAGCGCCTATATGATTCATGACGGCCCAAGCTCCGGCCAATATTGAACCCGGTCTATCAGGCAGATAAGGTCAGCAGCATACTCAGTCATCGTTTCAAACCCTATATATCATTGAACTCACCTCGACCCAGCCATCGAAGGACTGGCGTACAAGCCCCCTGCCCAATCTGTGATAACATAGTATTGATACCGGCGAAGCTCAGCCGAGCGATACATGATGACCGAAGACCCTTGATGTTGATGAGCGTTAGCTGAAATTTCAATCCAAGGAACAGTAAAGTACCTTTGGGACAGAAGGCGTATTTATGCTGAAAATTGACCGTCGCCTTCAGCCACAGAAACTCCAAGAGGAACGGAGACACTCACCGTATCGCAGCTGATACTCGTCACTCCAGGGACCTCGAAATCGAACTTCTCAACTCCCTCGCCCAGCCCCGCACGATCCAGGAACGGCATAAGGAAAGATCCTAAACAGCAATCGACATGAAGACCAATGTTATGCCGTTTGGCCAAAGCGCCAAGAGCCGGAATTGGGTCCTGCAGCCATCATGATTAGCCATAGGCTTGACACAATCGCAAAGCGTGCATTTCCCGACTTACGATTGCCCCGTCGGGGAAGTTCGGTGCTGATCCGACGAGCATGATAGTGTTTGCATTACTGCGAGGGACAGTCGGTGAGTGAGCAGATACTTCCATTTAATATTAAAGCATTACGAGAGAGATGGCGTTACATACATCGCTCGCTTCATCTTATTGAGATTTGCTTTCCTCGACTCCTGATTCACTGGGATGACATGAAGCTTAATACCAAAGTATTGGGAGGCTTTCCAGAAAGCGGCGTGGGCTGACGACGGGATAATCCTGTATTACGAGTTAGGCACACCGCTGTAGATAGAGAAGAACCGAGATGATAGAACTGGACTAACATCTCAGGTCGGGTGATTCCTTTGGTGGCTCTTGCCCAGTCTCGATACGTCTTCACGGCCATCAGAATTGACTCTGTACCTCCTGAAGTGGCTACGAGCCAGTTAGCATTGAACCTGGCATTCAGAGCATTGCTGTTGGCTTACTGGTACCTGCGCCGTGGGGAGCGTGGAATCTGATGGGAGATAGTGCACTTCAGCCCAAGCCCCTACATTCTGTAAAGCTTAGGAAAAGGGCGTAGCACTCACAGATTCAGACACATGCTGACGATCTCACTTTCCATCTTCCTTACTCCCGGGAAAACATCTGGATGTAAAGGATTCGAAACCACAAACTTGGCCATGGCTTCGTTGATGATGGCATTCAGTTCTTCGCCTCCCTATGTAGTTCTAGTCAGTCGCAGCTTAAACGTGATCCCTCAATCAAGAAATGATTTGAGCAGGACAACATATCGAAGTTGACCCCTTACATGATATACCGTCCCACTGACTCTGCCGCTGTCGACGTCACCTCTTTCCAGTTTCTTCATATTATCCCATTCGCTCTGCAACCAACCCCTATCCCTCCCATTGTCAGGCAACGTTCTGACTGAAGTCAGCCTTATCCCATCTGGATATGTCGAAGGGGCAAGTTTGGCCCGGATGTCATCTCGCGTCTTTGCTAGCTCGGAGGTGATCTTCGCTTGGGATGAAGGGAGAGAAAGGAGGATTCGGACAACCACCTGTTTGAGCTTTATCAGTTATTATGCTACGCAAACCCCAGGGGTCTGATGGGAGTCATCTCGAGAATCACTGACATTCCTGATACCCGCCCAGCCTTCGTTTGCGGTTCCGACAATCCCTCTTGCTCTGATATGCCGATATCCATCAAGCAGGACGTATTTGAACAACCAATAGAGTGCGGCGAGCTTGGCAAATTGTGTGAAGCGTTTGTCTGCTCGTTGCACTCTTTGAGATGTGAACGCGGGGGTGGACAGGAGCGGCATGGACGGGAGAGCTGTGACTTGTGAGTTGTAGAAGCAGAGTGTAAAGCATATAATATAGCCAGAGGGAGAAGCGATTGTTTGGGTGGCAACAAGGAACAGGAACTAGTCGTCATTCTCAAATTGACCGGTTTACCGAGATTGACTGACTGACTGGTCATCTCTCTCCGATCTCGATCTCATGGTAGTCTCTTCTTAACCATACACTCCGCTGCACCTCATCACATCATGCCAGAGCTACCAGGTAAATGGTCATCTTATGATCTATGATGCACTCGGGGCTCTCTGCTGACAACTCCATAAAGAGGTGGAAAGAGCTCGCAAGCTCGTTCACGAATCATGTAAAGGCTATAAAATCAAGAGGATCCAGACAATGGAAGACAAGATCGTGTACTGTGGTGGAACAGATCATACAGGATTCGTACGTCCACTCAGATCACCCTCCCTGTCGTATGAAATGCGGAGCTCAGCTGACTGTGGAGGTATTTAGGCAAAAGAGCTCGAGGGCCGAACGATCACCGGATGTGAGAGAAAGGGAAAGATGTGAGTGCGCACTTTGGCTGTGGAGGACCAGCTGGAGCTGATCCGTGGACGATGCATTAGGTTTTGGATGACTCTCTCTGGGAATGGAAAACTTCCGGTCATGCACTTTGGAATGACTGGTATGATTCAAGTAAGACTCCATCGGTGTCGAAGCATAGCTTAGCTGAATCATCCGCTTAAGCTGAAGGGGCAAGAACCTACTTGGTATCGACGACGCCCTCGGGAGAACCCTTCGACTTGGCCCCCTAAGGTAGCTTATCTTTATTTGCCATCAGTACACGCGACAGCTAAGCTGATCTACTATAGTTCAGTAAATTGTGAGCACCACATCTTAAGTAAAGAGGATATCGCTCATTCCTGCTCTCAGCGTCATGCAACTTGCACCTCAAGATGGCTCGGTCTCGGATGAGCCTAGGGAGCTCGCTTTCCTCGATGGTGAGCTTATCTTCTGCTCGTTCAGTGCCAAGTCAACTAGAAGTAACACAACCACACAGGTCGTCGTCTTGCCCGGCTTCGACTTCTTCCATCTCCGGTCCTAGATCACCCTCCACTGTCTCTGCTCGGATTCGACCCTGTTCTTTCTCACCCGACCTTCGAGGAATTCCAAGGGTTACTGAAGAAGAAGAAGGGGACCATCAAGGGAGTCATCATGGATCAGGCTTTCAGTGCTGGGATCGGAAACGTGAGTTGCCGCGTTGGATGGCTAAATGCCAATCGCTTGAACATGCAGGCCGTGCCGAATGCAGCTGACACTCTGGACTTCAGTGGGTAGCGGATGAGTGAGCTGCTCTTTGTCTGGGCATTATCATCCTGCGGTATCCGCATCGAAATACTGACACGTCGTAACAGGATTCTTTACCAAGCCCGAATCCATCCAGCCTGTCCCGTCCCCCAACTCACTCCCCAAAACCTCCAGGACCTCCATCATCAGCTCCGTGAGGTCCCTCTTACCGCCGTGAAGGTCAATGCAGATTCGCGGCAATTCCCCGAAGATTGGTTATTCAGATGGCGATGGGGGAAAGGCAAGAAACACGAGAAAGGGGCTGCCAAGAATGGAACGCCTAAAGGGAAAGGGAAAGCGAAAGTCAAGATCGAGGACGGGGAAGGCGATGCTGATGGGGTCGATGATGTTGATGAAGAGGATATCAAGCCCAAGGGCAAGGATTTTATGACGCTTGTAAGTATTCCTTCTCCATGTCCATTAAAGGACTAACGTAACTCCGGGTAGCCTGATGGATCGCCTGCAACCATTACTTTCATCGAGGTTGGAGGTCGAACGACAGCTGTTGTGGAACAGGTCCAGAAAATGCCGGAGGGTGTGGAGATCAAGCCGAAGATCAGCAAAGGCGGAAAGGGCTCGCAAAGCAAGAAACGGAAAGGAGGTGATGATTCTGTGAGTGACGACTTCTTGTTATCATCTTCACATGCGTTTAGTCGACTAGTCTGATGCGCTGGTACTCGGTAGGATGGCGAAAGCCCTTTATCCGAAGAACCGAGCGATTCCAACAGCGAGACAAGAATCAATACTAAACCTGTAAAAACAACCACACCTCGACAAAAGGCAGCTGCTGCCAAAGCCAACGAAGCAGTGGACACTCCGACACCTACGAAGAAGGTCAAACAGGATCCAGATGTGGTCAAGAAGGTAAGTTTCGGGGAAGACCTCCTGAATAACTCATTAACCCCAGTTCTCTATCCCTATCCCTATCCTCGCTTCCCTAATCTTATCACCTTACCGACTGAATACGGACATACGACATCGATTCATTTCCGATTTCTCCTTGTCGTTGGCAGCCTCGAAAATCAATCACAGAAAAGCCAGATGGGAAGACAAAATCAAAGGCCAAGTCGGTCGCTGGGCGGGGACGCAAGTCAGGAATGGTCAATGGTGGTCGACGGCAGCGAGGATCTTCGGAGTCGGTCTCATCGGGGTTATCAGATGCGCCTGAATAGGACACTATGTAGAATCTCCGTAAATAATCAGCTCTGATGTTGCGTCTTGAGCCACTGGAGATGGGTGCAAGGTTTAGACGCGCTAAGCGTCGCCTGCATTGTTGAACGAGTTCCATCGAGTGATCCACCATTTGAGGAAGCATAGGACCTGCCAAGGGGTTGTGGATTCAAGTGTGGATGTTTGCCATTACTGCCACATGTGGAGGAGCTGTTGACCAACATGGCCTTGCAATTGCTCCAGTACCATCATTGCCCTCCGGAGTATAACTTCATTTCTGCATCTAACGCATCAGCTAGTCTATCATATCTGGTCCATCTCATCAGATAAACAGATTAGCAGATCAGTACAACATCATGGCCGACAAACCAGAAAGCAAGGTAAGTCTCATCCTCGCCCGTGCCCCCATCATCAGTCTCACTGACCAAACTTCTGTCGACCGACATCAATCTAATCTCTCAATTTAGCCGTCGACGAGCGCAACCCGGAAAACATGGAACAAAGATGAATGGGAAGCCAAAGCCAAAGCGAAAGATGAGGCATACGCCGAACGAGCTAAAGAGGCCGAGAAATCTATGGCCAACGGTAAATCCTCATTCATCTATTTCTGCCCATTGCCCATTCTTCTTCCCTCTTCCTTCTTTCTCGTCGATCCTAAGAGGATTGTCAATGGTCTCAGTACTTTATTATTGCTCTCTGTAGTTCTTAGCTGAAGTGTAACCTCCAGGGAAACGACCACGATATGAAGATGAGAATATCCCGAAACCTACGAAAAATCTTGAGAGGCGGACGGAGGATTTGGGGATTGAGAAGAATTTGAATAAGACCATGTTGGTGCAGACTGTTACGGAGGGGAAGGGACCTAAGGGACCTGGTTTCTATGTGAGTTAGTTTTAGGTCTCTATCCGGTCATGTGAGGAGAGGAGGGAAAGGGGAGGGTACATTAGGGATGAAGGCTATGGGTCCGAATCTCGTACCGGACGGTTTAATGATATAGATGGGCGTTGTGCTGATGAATCCCTTGGATTACAGTGTGATATGTGTAATCGAACACTGAAAGACAGTATCTCATTCCTTGACCACGTCAACGGACGAACCCGTACGTTTTCTCTCATCTACATCTCTTCTCCATCTCTTCTCAACCCTAACCTCATCCTCGCAATACCACTAACAACCGACCTAGATCTCGCCCGCCTAGGCCAAACAACTCACGTAGCCCGTTCAACCCTTCTCCAAGTCCGTCTCAAAATCGCCCAACTCCGCGAACAAACCGCCTCGAAAACCACCGCAAAAAACTACGATTTCCAAGCCCGTTTATCCAAAGTCCGAGAAGCTGAACAAATGGAGAAAGAACGACGGAAGGAGGAACGAAAGCGGAAACGTGAGGAGAGGAGGGAGGTTGAGGAGTTGGGTAAGAAGGGGGTATTGGTTGTTGAGGGCGTTAAGGGGGCTTTTGGGAGTGCTAAGGAGGTTGAGGAGAGGGAACGTGAGGTCGAGGGGATACAGGCTATGATGGGGTTTGGTGGGTTTGGAGGGGCTAAGAAGAGGTAGACTGTGTGGTAGAGATCAATAGGACAGGGATTATGTTGTATCAGTATGACTTCTTAGTTTCGCATCCAAGCCTGAATCTGGCTGGCAACGCTTAGGCTTAACATGTCTGCATGAGAACATCTACCACGCCATAGAGTCATCGCTCGGAACGAGCAACGTCCACGTTGATCCAATCCTCTCTGCAGTTACTTCAGCACGATGCATACCCGTTGTTCATGTTAAGTACGAACTAAGAAACTACGGAATCTACCAGTGGGGAGGAAGAAAGTTACGAATTCCGTACACTCCTAAAGTACAGTCTCTCTTTACGGCCTAAACCGGGGAAGAAGCATGACGCTCATTAAGGGATAGGAAGAAGGCATAAAAATAGGATACACTACAAGTACAGGTTCTAGGTGGAAGGGAGTGGGAAAGGGTGGAAAGATGGTGGAAGTGGCTCGTGTGTAGGCCGTGTAGTGAGTTGGAGTAGAGATGCGAAGTGGAAGGGAACGGAAATAATCGCCCGGACACCGGATGATATACTCGGTAACCCTGGGCACACTACTCTTGACCGAAACCCAAGGTCTCTTCGACACTTTGGGTAGATGTCAGCTGATATCATAATCGGGCAATGGAGCGAGGAAAACTCACGCAATAGTCAACTTCTGCTCAAGAACATCATATGACTTATATTGAGGTAGATCTAGAAAAAAGATAAATATCAGCTTCATCACCCCTCACGTCTGCTGCAAGTTACAAGAAACATACCAATCCTGTTGAAACACGTGTGACTCTTTGGCAACTGGGTGATCTCCCCAGCCTTCTCAATAGTGAATCGTCGAGGTCCATCTGAACCTTGGAGATCCTTGAAACCGTTGACAGGGATTCGGGAAGTTCCAGTCGTGAATTGCAGCAAACGAGACTTCCTCTCAGCCGGCCAACCTCGAACACATTTCCAGAACCATTCGACGACCTCGTCAGACGGGTTGCTAGAGAATCAAATATCAGCAGGTGTAGGAGGGGAAAAGAAACGCGAGCAACTCACTAGCCACGGTAGTCGGTGTGTTTCATCCAATCGTCCACATCAATCTCGGACATTCCGCCGATGAGAAGCTGGACATGAGTAGGTCAGTATCTAAAACTGGAAAGGAAGTGACATAAACTTACCTCGAGCTCCCTCTCGTCGAAGACATTGATAAGTTCTTGAGGGATAAGCTCGTTGAAGCCCGACATGAACGCTTCAAACTGTTCAGCAACCCGACGAGAGATTCGGTACTCGGTAACCAAGCTAGACGAATATCAAATTAGTCCAACGAACACAAGCACGAAAAGTCAACGCACTCGACGTATTCCTTCTTGTTGTCCTGGGTGACCTCGATATCCCTTCCTCCCTCCTTCAAATCAACCGTCACCAACTCTCCAAAGTGCTCCTCAGTGATGCTGAACGTGTCCTCAATAACATCGGTAATGTCATTCTCCAACATCCATGTCAAACCCCGATGCAATCCAGCATCAACCGATTCGAGATCTTGTAGAGTGATCTTTTTCTTCAAGATCATCTTGTAGAAGGAAACAATAAAGTAGGCGTCGAGGAATCGACGATGGAAGATACCAAGACCAAGACATCTGCCAATAAATTTGAAGTAGTTTAGATGCTCAGGGTTAACACCTGAGTTGGGATTGATTTGAAGAGTATAGTTGTCGTGAGCGGAGTATTCGAACAAGCAGTAGAAAGGGTTGAACATCTCGTGAGAGAGGAGGAAGAAGAACTCTCTATAGGAAGTGCAGCATTTAGTATAGCTCCATTGGAAAGAATATTGAAATCCGCCCTACCTTGAAAGACCTCCGTAGTCTAGACCGTCTTCTCCCTCGAACTTGATCATCAACCTCTTCTTCAAGTCCGTCGGACTCTGCCTCATGATCTCTGTGTAACTGCCCTCGAAGATATTGTCACGCGAAACCTTGATGTGGCATTGTCCGGTGTTGGACCTCAGGGCAGGTTGCGATCGGAAGTAGATCAGCTTGCGCCTGAAGTCTCGCTTGTATTGGGGCACATTCTGGTCAAGAGATGATGGGAGTCGTGGATCGTCCCAAGTGGTGGTCTTGGTGTTGTGGTCGACAAAGTATACACGAGCAGTAGAAGTGAGTCGCATTTCCCATCCAGATGGGAGAGGACCCAATTGGCTGACAGTTTGCGGCTGAACGGAAAGGTTTCCCTGGCCTGGGGCAATGACCCGGAGTAGCTGTTGGCGCCTGGGGTCGACCCAGGTCGTTGTTCGAGTGTTGTGGTCTACGAAGTAGGGTCGACCTTCTGGGGTGAATCTCTGTTCCCAACCAGCGGGAAGAGGACCGGAGCCAGCGGTCGTGGCGTTGGTGTTGCTTCCGGGAACGGGTACAGCAGCGCCAGTGGGTGTGGCAGCTCCAGTACCATTGGTCGGCTGGACATCCAGCATATCGTCAGCAAGTGTGCGCTGATTGTGCCTGGCTCGAGCTTCGCCTGTGCTGGTAGCTTGGCTAGCAGAGTTGGAGACCTGGTTGTCACTTGGCCGGTTCCATGTAGTGGTACGAGTATTGTGATCGACATAATACTGCCTGCCGAGATGATCGATTCGACGTTCCCACCCTTGTGGTAGCGGGCCCTGCTGATCCGCGTGGGAGTCGAATTGATGCCCTGGTGTGTTGTTGCTTCCCGTCTGACCAGTTGATGCAGCCTGTGCAGTGGGGTTAACCGTAGGAGCACCAGAAGCTGCCGCTGCTGCACCATTGGCGCTGATCGGCTGAGGGACAGCTGCCGAAGGTGCAGCAATCACTGGACTATCGGCTACCGAGGCAGCAGGACTCTCCGCTTCAGCATTGGGTCGTAGGGTCGATCCAGGTTTCGGAGTAGCAGGCTTTACTCCCGCAGTGTTGAGCGATAGTGCTGAGCCATTGGCAGCAGGGGATAGCATAGCCGCAGTCTGCGAGGTCGAGGGACCGGGATTGGTGATAGGGGTATTGGTTTGGGTGGACAGGTACACAATGAGCTTGCCGTTCACGGCCATGTTATCGGCACCCTTCTTCAGCTCTCGGGTGAGCATTTCTGTTGAATGTCAGCGCTGAGCAGTTGATCGAATGACTGGACGTACCCTGCCCTCCGAGTTCGAGATCGATGACATCGGAAACCTTGATGTTGATGACACCGAGGAATCCTTGATCCTAAGGATGAGGGGTCATCAGCGATGGCCACTGAATACCAATGGCATATGGCTTCAACAGTCTCCGAAACCAACCTTTCTCTTGAATTTGCGCTGATCAAAGATTTGGACCGCCACAACCGACGAATCTTTAACGGTACTACAAACATGTCAGATTTGGCTTGTCTCGATTGCAAGAATGTGTGTTACGAAAACCTACATGTCGAAGTTCCTGCGAGACGAGGTGTCAGCAATGACCCCTCTCGAACTGCATTCTACTCACTCATTCCAGTACGGGTTCAAGGTTCGCTTAATGACGGAGGTGGTGTAAATCTGCTCCGAATCGACGGAAACAATTGCAAATGGATCAGGAAGACGGAGAATGTCCCGCTTAATGAGCGAATCGGCCGCAACAACTGTATGGACCAGGTTCGGGAGAGGTGTTGTCAGGTTCGGGAGAAGGGTGGAGGTTGGTGAGTAATATTGGTCAGCATGACTACCAATTTCCAGTCTCTCGATCTATGCTGTGCAATAAGCATGAACAACACCCACTGGTGATCCTAATCGTGCGAGTGCTGCATTCGGGAATCCGTCACGAAGAATGGATGGACGGAGATAAGACAATTTGAAAGGAAATTAATGAAGAGAGAACGATTGGTAACATCAGCTTCGTCCTTTCTTCTACCACTCCATCTGAGAGGGGCTGTGCCTAGTGTGTGAGATTGACAACATACAGGTTAGACCTCGATGGGACGACCATTTTGTCGGAACCCAGATGGGTGTAGACGATGGGGGGATACGGGTTCTTGCGATGCGGGATGGATAAGAAACTAGGAGGGAAGAGATGAATGCGACTGAAGCGGGATGAGATGGGAGAATAGGGGCTAAGAGAGAGAGCTAAATCAACGACTAGACTCCCGGTACCGCATTGCGTATCCTTTATTTTGTAGTTATTATTCTGGTTTTATCCGGCTAGTGCACTGGGGGGACCAAATAAGAACAGCCTCCACGTTCACTGCCGGCCGGTACTGCGAGCGTTCCAGCAGCCAGCTATAGCCCTGCACTGCAGAGTATAGATGCACATAACATAACACAACAGCAGAAACAGCTATCACAAAAAGAGCATCAAGCTCACCCCTCCCCATCATGCTCCTCCGGCATCTCCTTGCCGCTCTTCTAGCAACTCTCGCCTCTTCGACTTTCTCCCTGGCTCGCTCAGCAACAGGCGACCGCGTTCTGGTCGTCCTTGAACCCAAAATCACAAAAGCCGACTACTCCAAGTTCTGGGCATCCCTAGAGGGTATGTTTCTTGTTTATGAATTAAAATTGATGCTGAATGGTCGCTGACATGCACTGTAGCTCGCGGGTTCGATCTTACGTTTAAAGGACCAAAGGATGAGTCGGCGCAGCTGGTGAAGTACGATGAAGCGCAGTATGACCATTTGATCATGTTCGCTCCGTCAGTCAAGGGTGAGCTTACATGCTGGAACCTGAATCATTATCCATACTATATAGTGAGAGCAGAAATATCACTGACTTACACTCCCTTATTATCCAGCATTCGCCCCCTCATTAAGTCCCCAGTCCATCCTCTCTGCCCAGCTAGACAACCTCAACACTCTCTACATCCTCTCCCCCGACATTTCCGAATTATCACGAGACACCTTCCGAGAATACGACCTAGAATTCATCGAACGCGACCACTACCTTGTGGACTCTTTCTCTCACCCAAAATCATCCCCAGCATCCACCGTCCTCCTTCACCCTGTATCATCCATCCCTCTCGCTCACTCTTCCCCTATCATCTCACATGAGACCCTCTCTGGTGGGCCGATAGTGTATCCCTCAGGGACTGTTCATACGGTCGGCCAGAACCCGTACCTGATCGAGGTGCTGCATGCTACCAAGACGGCCTATATTGGGGAAGATTCTGATGGCGACGCCGATGAGGCCGAGGTTGAGGAGGTGTTGGGGAAGAAATCTGGGAAAGAGGCTGTATTGACCGGTAAGAAGGCGGGACTGGTCAGCGCTATGCAGACTAGGGAGAATGTGAGGATAGGATTTGTAGGCAGCGGAGAGATGTTGAGTGATAAGTACTGGAATGTGGAAATTGAGACCAAAGACGGCAAATCGTAAGTCTTCTCAGGCATACTCACAATCCGTTGGTTGGATTCTGTCGTAGTGCGATATCAAGCGCTTACATCAATCTGTCGTCCGATGCTGCAGACATCACACTGGCAATGCCGGATTCGCGACCGATTTCACAAAGTGGATTTTCCAAGAGACAGGCGTCGTCAAGATTGTCTCATCGACCCACTTCAGGGCAGGCGAGACTGAGCCTCGAGAGCTGTATCGGATCAAGGATGACCTAGTGAGTGATGCGTGGCCATTGCATATCTGTGAAGATCCTTGGCAATCTTTGTACTATGTCCGCAAATTCTGCCCTATCAATCCTCCTGCAGCGATCCTGTAAGGCAAAAGGACCACCGCCAGACTAGTTCCATCCTCCCTCCCTTCAGACTATCTATACCTATTCTCAAGCCCACCTCAGCTTCACCAAAAACTAACCAAATATCAGACATACACCCTAACCCTCTCCCAACATCAAACATCCAACAGCACCTCAACCTGGATCCCCATCTCGCTCCCCGACATTCAACTAGATTTCACAATGCTCGACCCACACATACGTACTGCGCTCATTGAGCAGTCCTCAGAGGAGGGGGGGACGACTTATACGGCCAACTTTATGGCGCCGGACAGACATGGGGTATTCAAATTTGTTGTGGACTATTGGAGACCTGGGTGAGTCTCCCCCTCTCCACCCCAATCCACTAAGCTAACAATCCCCAGATGGTCGTACATCCGAACGTCGTCCCAAGCCTCCGTAGTCCCCTTTAGACACGACGAATATCCTCGTTTTATCCAAGGCGCTTGGCCATTTTACACCGCTGCTTTCAGTATGAGTGCGACTTTCCTCCTCTTCTGCGCTGCTTGGTTATGTCTTCCCGAGGCTGGCGTAGGGAAGAAGAAGGCCGAGTAGTTTACTTATGAAAATGAATGCATCAAATCACTAAGGCGGATGGTGGCCTGGAACCTGGAACCTGGAACCTGGAACCGATGGTAGAATACATTATCGACATTTATAAGGTTTACCCCCTTGCTCACATGTCCCTCTGACACCACTTATCCGTATTTATCCGGCCTATTATCATCTTATCACTGATGGTGGGTACTGTCGCGTCACCATAAGCTCGTAGTCGTCTATCGACACCATCATCCGCGTCATGGCTCTCACTGCCTATTGATACCGTCCGTCCGGGTTCATGTAGTATCCCTAAGTCAATGTCAGCTACCGCACGCGTCCACTCTAGAGCCAACATGACACCCCTCACGTGCTCGTTCAGCGTTAAAGAGGACAAGGAAAGTCTATAACCTACATTCGGATCCATGCCTCTTGCTTGAGCTTGCGCCTGAGCCTGAGCCTGAGCCTGAGCTTGAGCCTGAGCTTGAGCTTGCGCTTGCGCAGCCTGGGCCTGGGCTTGAGCCATCTGCATTGCCTGAGCCTGGGCCTGAGCCTGAGCTTGAAGTTGAGCATTCGCATTCGGGTCAACTGAATCTCTTATCAGCGCCAATTTCACCATTCCGTCAGATTACTCACCATAGTATCCTCCATTCTGCTGCTGTCTAGCCTGCTCTGCCATCATCATATACTGCTGTTGCTGCTGCTGCTGCTGTTGTTGTTGTTGTTGTGCCAGCTGTTGCTGCTGCTGTACCTGTACCTGTGCCTGCGCTTGAGCAGCAGCGGCCGCCTGAGCCTGTTGCGCTTGGACCGCTGCCGAGGCCTGAGATGCTCGTTGAGCGACTCGAGGTGGTAATGCCAGTGACGCTGTGGACGAGCTGACGGAGGCGGGGATGGTGGGTGGCGCGATGGGTCCGGTGGTGAAGTATGGATGGAGGAGGGCTTGGTGGGCATCATATCGACGGGAGGGCTCGAATTGGAGGAGATGTTCGAGGAGATTGATGGCTGATAGGATTCGGTATCAGCGTTGTTTGCATGTAGCATCAATCCGATCAAGGATTGTCTTGAGATAACTCGGCGAGGGATGTGCTTCAAATCGAAGAGTCGCTTACCGTCTCGGGGTGCTTTTGGAACAATGGCATGGAATGGTTGTTTGGGATGTTTGCTCAGCGGTGTTTTGAGCTGGATCTCTGGCTGCAGTCCAATGGACATTCAGTCGGCGTCCAAATTCACAATTTCCAAAAGCCTACCGAGTTCATTTTGATTTGCGCGATCGTCGCTTCACTAGGCGTTCCCACAATCTTCATAATCTGAGTCAACTGGTCTGCGTTATCTCTCCCTCGGAACAGGGGGTAGCCGGTGATCATCTCTGCAAAGCTGGTTGCCACAGTATTAGCTTTGTCTCCCAAAGCCTCAGACATCGCCTACGGCCAGCCATTCGTCAAGAAGGGATACAAAACTCACATGCAGCCTACACTCCATATGTCGATGCTTGTACTATAAGTCCGGGAACCCAGTAAGACGTCAGGTGCTCTGTACCATAGTGTTACGACCTGTTGAGTGTGCGATGATCAGTGATGAATCTCGGCTATCGAGATCGAGACCACTAAGGCTCAACCTTTTGAGAGCCGAGCGTAGAATGATATACGCACCTCATTACTGAACGTATTAACAGGTACGCCAAACGCTCTCGCCAGTCCGAAATCTCCAATCTTCAGCTCTCCTCTCCGATTGATCAACAAGTTCTGGGGTTTGAGATCTCTATGAAGAACTCGGTTGTCGTGGCAGAACGCTATGCCCTAGTTTGAAACGAGTATCAGCTTTACTCAGATATACAGTGCTAGTCGACTCCAGTCTGAGCAGAGTTGGTCGTTCAGGGAAAGTCTTAGCTTACTTGTAGCAGTTGATGTGTAAAGTTTTTGACAGTGTTCAAATCTAAGGCCCCCCGATCGCCGTGTGTATCCATGTATTTCTTCAAGTCTTGCTCACAATACTGCGAGACGATCTATCAGCCTACCGATCAAAGCTCGAACAGCTAGGTGCCAGGACAGCCTCACCTCAAAGATGAGCACTAGCTTTGATTCTGTGTGTATCACGTCGTGTAGTCTGACGATGTTGACATGCTTGAGCTCTATACCATGAGTCAGCTTTCTTTCGGTATATTATCGTTCATCATTCAGCTCGCGGAAGATACACAGCAGCAGAAGGAGCAGCAACAGATGTCTATACCGTTGCTTTCTGTGAGACGTAGATAGAGGGATAGCCTGACCTGGACCCACCTTTCATCAAACTAATCTCCCGAATGGCAGTACTCGGCGTCCCCTCTTCAGCATCCAGATGAATCTCTTTGAGAGCTACGATCTCTGACGTAGTTCTCGACCGGCCCTTGTAGACCGTTGCATAAGTCCCTTCACCCAGCTTCTCCAACTGTACGTAGTTCCTGTAATCAAGGTCAGCTTCAGCACTCATAATGATGCGAGGTAGAAGAAGTGAGGGGATACTATGTGAAGAATGCATGCCTTTCTAACGGACGAGCGTGGGGAAGTTGGGGGACTCACATGATTGTCTAGCCACTTTGTGTAGCGCCGAAAGAACGCTTTAGCCTGCGAACCAGAGAGATGGAGGAGATAAGAGACGGGCGGTGCCCTCACCCGAGGAGGGAGAAGCGAAGGAAGGAAGAACGTTTACTGATCGACGGTAGTCGGTCCGGTCTGTGATGTCGGGTGTAAGAGATCTTTGGTGAGCGTTTCAGTGAGAATATTGATAGCGGTGCAGATATGAGTAGGAGTAGTGAGTAGACCAAGAGATGATGAATGGGAATGGATGGGAGCACTGGGTCAGATGGGATATGGGGGGATTAGCTGGAATGGGATGGTGGTGGGATGAATGGTGGTGGATTGCTTCCACTCGCGTGTCTTCCTGCTTTCAGGGCTTCCAAATCTTACTTCGGGTGGCGCGTCCACCTGCCAGCCTGCAGCCTGGCGACCGGTTCTCGTTAAGGTATGGTTTGCATTGTGCTGCTGCATGCATGCATAAGGAAAAAATTTACCAGGTCAGGTCTACCAGTTGGGTATGCATGGGTACCACTCATTCCCTGGCAGCTCGCAGCTGCCAGACTAGTCCTTTTGTCCTGGGCAAGGGACGAATTATGACGAATAGACCATAGGCCATGACCGTTTCATAAAGGCTTCGCTCTAGCGGAGAAAGAGCGGCGTTTAAGCGTTGACACAAAGGTGCAACACCTCCTTTTGTATAAGCTTACCCAGTTAGTTGCAGGTTACAGATATAAGCTATAGGGTGCCTGCCACATCATGCATCAGTGAGGAGGCTCGATGGCCATTCCCTCCATCGGGAGGAAGCTTATGGATCAACGGGATTAAAGTTGGGTAAGTTAAGTCAGTGAGCGACGAGGGCGAGTGAAAGATTACGAGATGGATCAGACAAAGCACAAGCATGATCTCTGTTGATGGCGTTGCCACTTATCTCATTCTCCCAAGTCACAGTCTATGGTTATACCCATGACTACGATAGATAAAGAACGTCTGCACAGCCATACTATCTACATTGCATGATCACCTTCATAACATGGATGGGCACCGTCGTCGTCAGCGTCATTTCATCGTCATCCCCAGTACCGAACTGGGCAACATCACCGATGGTGATGCGGATGCGAGCGCTCACGCCAAAGTTCATTCGCCGGAACTACTGGATCAGGATCACAGTCTTATCTGAAACTCCTTTCCAAAGATGATCAACGCTTCCACACAGTGCAGCCGACAGCCGACAGTCGCAGTCGGCAAACTGCAAGCCGTAAACTGCAAACTGTAAGCTGTGAGGGCTTCAACAACGATCATCCATCAAAGTCTCGGCCTCGGTACCTTGCCTACCTCGTTGACCTATGATCGATGATCAATTAGCCGTACCTGTTTGCGGTAGGGAGAGGGCATGGTCGTTGTATAAATTAACTCCGAGAAAGACGAGGATTCCTGCAAACGGCCGTAAACGGGTTATTGGTTATTGTCTTTGGTGGCTTTTAAAAGTGGGCGGAGAGCGGGGACATCGATCGTGGTCTGGGTTGGATTTGGATTAGGATTAATTAATCAGTGAGAGAAGGGTGGACAAGGAATGATGGATAGTCATTCATGGCATACTGCACAATGAGAGAAGCGGGGAAGCGGGTTGTCAATGGTCCGTCTTGTCTTAGGCCCTCTTTCGTCGTTCTCCCACTCCACCATGAGGACATGGACAGCTGGCGGTGTAGTGGTGTCACCCCAACTGATCCGGTGACCCTCCAGCCTACATCCATTGAGAAGTCCCCCCTGCCCTCGCTCTCAGCCATCAACAGCATCACATTCTACTCCACCGACGTACAGTGTGAGACGACGATGGGGTGATAGATGCACCCGAAGAGAGAGAGACTAAGCCCATGACTCATCCACTCATCCACTCATCCACCCACCCAGCACCCACCACCTTCCCACGATGTCCCCGTTTCTGGAAAGGGGATGGCTGACTTGAGCTATGAACCCTCGCACTCGCACTCGGAATCCACCTCAACCCCATCTCTTTCTTTCTCTTCTTCTTCTTCTTCTTATTCCTGACCGCAATCCGTACTCTCTTATACCCTAGTATCCCACATCCCATCCACCCCAACTCTCTCTCACTATCACTGACACCTCCATCCCTCTTCATCACATCCCCCTTGAATCCCTTCCCCTGATAATCACACACCCTCTACCCAGGTGGCGATACTTCCCACCATGTCCACAACTACATCAGACGAGGACACAGCTCTACCAGCTGTCGGGATTGGTCTACCTCCATCTCCACCTCTTTCCACCCCTCCCAATTCCCCACTTCACTCGTCTGCCACATCTCCCAGTGACGGCAAAATCTCGTCTGTCCCAGAGCTTCAGCCCAACGCTCTCGTAGGTAGTCAGACCCGGCAAAAGACTAAGACCGAGGAGAAGACTACACGCGCAGAGGTGATAACGCCAAAGAGAGCAGCTGCAGCTAGGACAGACGACAAGACCAAAGAGAATGGGAAGGCGAACCCACAATCTCCAGACGATTCTGAAGGTGGTTCCCCGCTCAAGGAGAAGAAAGGCGAAAGGAAGAGTAGCGAGAAGAGCAAAGGCAAGAAAACGGCAGACGATGTGAGTTCCCAGCTCGAGCCTACACTAGTGGTTTATCCTGTCCTCATTCCTGAGTCTGCGGCTGTGGCAACTGCTGTATATCTTTCAGGAATTGTCACAGCTCTATCAACTCCTAAGTGACCGTACCAGTCGAAAACATGGTGTGATCAGTCTGATTGGCTTTTGCTCCAGCCATCATTCAACCTTTGACATCGAGCTGACACTATCCATCCTGTCACAGATAACCCGACTAGCCCGTTCTTTCTCCCAAATCCAGGCTCAGGCCCCACTTTCTCCGTCTCTCACAAAGGACGCAGAGCCTTCCCGTTTCCGCTTTTCCCCACAATCAAACTCGTCGTTCTCCGTCGTCTCTAGCTCGGGAACCCCTATAAAATCCTTCCAAGCGGACAACGCACAATCTAAGCAATTTCATACGAGACCTTCCACCCTCCAAGCACATCTTACAGCAGCTCAGGACGGGGCCGCCCCCGAAAGGCCACTCCTACCAACTCTAGGTTCGTTGGTATCTTCGATTCCTTTCTCATCCTCCCTTCTTCCGCCGAGCTTGAAACTTCCGGTCCCGACCGGCGTCCCGAGCAGAAGTGGTGAGGAGCTTTGCGCAACTCAACAGCCAAGATCAGACGTTCTACCCTTATCCCAAACGGCCAACAACAACCTGCCACGTCGCTTCCCAGCCACGCCTCTGCCTATAGGTGAAGAACGAGCAAGAGGGTTCCTCCGCCACAAACCATCCTTTTCTGAAGAATTACAAGGGGGACACTTACTCGATAGAGGTATGGCGGCCATGCCTACTGTGACTGAAGAGAGGTGGGATGGAATTTGGCCGATGCAGCGAGGGCCATTCCAGATCCCCATGCCTAAAGTAGAGGGTCTTACCGAGTTCCCCCCGCCCGGAATAGAGGCAATGAGTACGGAGAATGCTAAGGATCCTCACATCCACAAGCAAAATTACACATTCGCAGCTGAAGGCCAAGTCCTTGTGCCCGGAGCTCTAGAGAAGGGAGATCAATTCTCTCCAAACCAAACCGCGGCCAAAGAGCAGCCCGTGAGTGATTGGCGTGTTGTTAGATACTGGCGGACTGAACTGGAAGAGAACACCAGAGCTAACAACTACCCCTACTGTGTAGCAGTTTTGGTACATTGAAACCCCGAGTGGATTTGTTAACATGCGAGGCGATATATCGGCTCGACCTCCCCAACCTAGGGTCTCGCCTTCGGTCGCTCACACGCCATTTCCGTATCCACATTTCGCATCCGACTACATCCATCAACCCGGATACGGTGGAGCAAACTTGGTTCCCCTCGGTATTCTACCGCATCCCCAGCAGCAACAGGGACACAAAGTCAGAGAGGGTACACTGAATCCCAAGCACGACAATCCGCCTTGCTGGTCGCAATCGGGCTACATTTCCTCTTGTCAGGAGATCCCAGATACCCCTCAACGTCCAGAGTCTAATCCCGACACCAAAGTGGACACCAGTCAAGGGGGACTGGGTGTTTCGATTTCTCTAAGTGCTGCAGAAAATGCAAAACTAAAGTCTCCAGAGGTCAATACTCTCAACACGTCACCCAACGCGTCGGTCTTCACAGTCCCTACAGCTCAACACATCAGTCCACCGAACGTGAACCCGCCGTCCAATTCGTCAACCACTCAACCGACATCCAATACTACTTCTGGTTCAGAGACGACCACATCATTTCCCTTCTCGCCCTTCGACTTACCGCTTGACTTTCTCCAGCTCCCGTTTGAACAGCAAGCAACTATACCAACATTCAGGTTCAAGACCCCTGGACCTGAGCGAGGCTCGGAAGATGTGCTCTCAGGGAAAGTCATGCGGACTCCCGGACGAGGGGTCCAGGACTTTTGTGTAAGCGGCGGAGTTACATCGGACGCTTCCATGCTCGGGCGGTCTGGCATTCTGAGTGTTCCGAAGTGGGCGGGGAGTGGAGCCGTCAGCATGACCATCGACCAAGGACCGCCTCCTCCTACACCGTTTGTCCCTGGTGATTGGAGTAAGTTATTTCGTTCCGTCCTCTGTCTCACTCTCTTTAAGACAGGAGTCGCTGAACTGTCATATGATGCGTTTCCGATAGACTGCGCTCAGCCCTACTGCGGGTATCACAATTTTCAGAGGAATTCGGAGTGTCGAGCGTGAGTTGCCTTCACTTGCAAACGGACAGCTTTCCCTGTCGGCCGGTGTCCTGATGACTGATGCGATTTATCTGGCAGCTGCGGTCACCCAAGATCTTGGGATATTATCGTACGCGAAACTCATTGTCTGTGGCACTTTACTGTACTTTACTGACTGAGACATCAGATGCCACCGCCACTACCGACCTATCAATCCCTAAATCAGACCAGTACTTCGGCTGGTCCTCCGCCCTTAGGGACGATTGGTGATTGGAGATGTGAATGTGGGTACATCAGTGAGTGTCATGGTGCTTGAAACCATCCTTGGGAGAGGTCAGGGAAAGTACTGACAGAAGCTGCGGTGATAGATTGGCGCAGGAGAGCGTTGTGTAAGAATTGTCATCCCAACCATCCTTCTAATCAGGGTATGTGGTCATCCCGTCCAATTCGGGTTGCAGTAGACTCTTGATCTTACTGGGATCAGTTCAATCTGCAGTCCGCCATCGTCGTGGTGTCGTTGATTATGGAAGAAGCGAAACTGATGGATCCCTTTCTCTCCACTCAGACCGGCAATCGAGTATACACTCCACTTCTCCACAGCAGGAGCCACACCTCTCCAGCCTTTCGAGGAATATGTTACCGCCCTCGAACATATTCGGTGGGAGCACAACCAACCCCTACCTTTCAAGTGTCGGCTACGGTCATACTGCCACTCATAGGGGCGCTGGTCTTGCACCCCATGGCAATTATCTCCATGGCCTCGGTGCGAGTATGGGGATTGGTGCAGGGACGACACCAGCTGTCCCCCCGCTCTCACCACCTGTTTCTCCCCACCACGACCCCTGGGTGGGGAACACTGCGTTCTTTACCCCAAAAGGAAGTGGGGAAGAAGGAATGGATCACTGGTGGACCACGTTCACCAATCAAGAGACACCTCTGGGAAAGGGGATGGAATGGTATGCTCCTGACAGAGTGGCAAGCGGGGACTATGCCACTACGGGGGTTATGGGAAGTCAATTTCACAGACAAGGAACGGGTTTTACAGTGAAGGAGGAAAGGAAAGGATCGATGGATTGGGTTGGCTTCCCTGGACGTGTGGAAGGAACGGTACTTGAGACGAGGAAGATAGGGACTACAGGAGGAGGTGGGGGGAAGGTCGGAGCACCCGGTTCGGCGCTCTTTGACAGTACGTGGCCTTCAATCAGGCCCGCACAGTGATGGGTGAGTGATGCTCTGTTACGTGCCCATCCACTCCTTTAAAGCCCCAGTAGATCGGTAGACGTCTAGACGTCAAAAAAGTAACTCATGTCAAAACGATCAGGCAATAGCAGACATTTCTTGGCGCTCACTATATTCATGCGGTCGGATGGATGTGTAGGGTAAGGTGTATGTGTATGTGTACGTGTACGGTGTATGACTAGGCGGTATGATATGAGGATCAGGTGGGGGGTGGAGACAGATTCTTGGGGTACAAATTTACGACAGAACGGTATTCCTTCTCCTTCAGACTGTTGTTAATTGTGATTATTCATGGGTGAATCAATGCCCCCCTCATTCGTGTGAGTACTTGGTTCATGTCAGCTTTCATTCCATAGTCGTATCTCGTACGTGTAGGTAGGTAGGTAGGTAGGGTAGTGGGGAGTACAATATGATTCAAAGTGTCCGATGCAGTCTGCCCAGTTTATCGCTGCATTCCCGTGCTGTAGTTCCAATCCCTCCTTTTGACGTACGTGTTCCACCTGGGATATGGTATACTGTATGGTCGTCTCAGTGAACTGTCTGTCGCCCCGAGCTCATGCCACTTGCTAGCCGTTCTACTTCATACCTCATCAAGCCTTCGTAGCAGAATGGTGCCAAATTGGAATCTGATAATTCATGCATCCGATACTGTACTACGTATGTACCTACGTACTTAATTTTACTGCGCAGGACATGGGGCTGCACCACCATCGGTACGACCACTCATCCCAGCCACAGCCCCTGTCCTGCCCTTGCCCTATTGCACAGGAAAAAAAATTCATATCCTAATTCACACTGTATCTGCTGCCTTCCCTCCCACGCTCCTTCGTCAACAAAGAGAGGGGAGGATAGGCGATCGTAATCTAAGAGAGGGGATTATAATTCGTGGCATCGGTCGTAAGCCTCATCTCGGGGCTGTCATTTTCGCTCTGATCGATAGTGGTGTCCCACTCGCTATCGGCATCTCACCACCTATACTCGCTCTTGTCGGTCGTCTGATTCCTGGGGTGGGGGCACTTGCCCCGCCGGGTTGGAGTTTTACTCCGTTCGTGTTCGCCGTGTTATGGCCATTTCCTGGAATAGCAACAGAAACTACGGGGATGGCTTTCTTCACCCCTTGCGCCGCGTTGCCCCCCGCGTTTGGAATTATTGGAGGTTTGCCAGGTTGGGCGACGGGGATCATAGGACTCAGTCCACCGACGATAGTGGCACGTCGTCGTTTCGGGACGGGACAGCCGTCCAGAGGTGTCGAAGGCGCTGAGCGGACTAGTGGACCCTTGATAGCCGGGTGCGCTTGATTGACGCCGGCACGAACGTGGTGGGGAAGAGTCGAGGGTAGCGAGGTGCCTAGGGACACGAGGTTGGGCGTCGACTTGGAGCCGGTGGAGGAGAGCGAGGAGCTCGAGGATGAAGAGGGAGGAGAGGGGATGGATCCGGCGACAAACTGGTGGAAGGTCAGAGGGCTTCTTGCATGGACAAAAAAGAAGTGCAACTCACGTCTGAGCCGAAAGCTTCCCCTGCCGAGTGCTCAGGATTGATTCCAGCCAGAGTAGCAAACTAGTCCAGCGTGTCAGCTAAAACCCCCGCTATCGAGATTCGATCTTGGGCCGTTGGAACATCCGACTCACCAGGTGGAACAAGTCGCCTCTCAACAAACTCGCCAACTGCATCGCATCATTCAACCCCAACTTCCGCCCGTACTCCCTAGCCTCGACAAGGGGGACCCAAACGCCAGGCACACCCGGCGAGTACGCGATTCCCGCTGCGGAAATGGTGGGGACGGTGAAATGCGAGCCCAGCCAGGGGGACGGCGCATTCAGGTATTCCGAATGAGCGCGGATCAGGGGCACTCCGATAGCACAAAGTAAGGAGGTACCATTGACTGAATGCGCCACGACGTTAGCTCACGGTCTCTACGATCAGAAAATGGGAGGGTTACTTACCGAAATCAGTGTCGAGTCTCCTGAGAACGACCAACTGCCCATCCTTCGAGTGATGATGATGGATATACACCGGAATATGATCTACCACACTCGCCTCAACCCCTGCGCAGAGACGCTTCGTGACGGTCCGAGGGGCATGGGTAGTAGTAGGTGGAGGCATGGAGGCAGCGGCTGAAGTGGAAGTCGAGGAAACCGCTGATGGCGGGGGAGAGACCGAGGCAACAGGAGCGGGAGAGGCGGTGGTCGACATGGACGGAGAGGTGGATTTGGCCTTTGGCTTGACCGGACCTGCGACCCCTATAGCCACAGGGACATCAGACGGAGGAGCAGGAATATCCGTAGGCAGCGCGGAAGGAAGGTCGACAATCGGCTTGGTTTCCGCGGCACCACTGATGGGGATCGGGATCGCCTGTGAACTAGGGGGAGCCGGAGCGATCTTCGACCTCTGCTTGGGAACAATGGCTGACGCCGATTTCGTCGACACCGCTGTCGGCGGTGCTACCACTGGAGGAACCGTGGTCGAAGCGGGAACAGTGGTCGCCTGCCCCTGCCCTTCGAAAGAGCTCATGACAGCATCGACCTCAGCCTGGCTCAACACCTCATCAAGCATAGTCATCATCATCCCTCCCCCACTGAACCCCGACTGAACCAAGGGAGGCGACGTCAAAGCCTTCGGATCGACTGAGGTAGCGGTCATAGGACCAAGTGAGAGCGAAGACATGGACTGAAGCGCTAACGGCGACAGCGCACCATTCCCAGGACTGACGAGGGTGAGCGATTCCGCCGAACCCCACTGTCCTGACGAGGCTGATTGGGGGATCTCAGACCAAGGTGTAGGGTCATGAGTGGATAGGGCAGTCATCGGACCGTCCAACAATGAATCCACGCAGTCTCCCGAATTCCCACCAGCGTCCCGTAAAGCCTGTCGACAAGCTTGAAATGCCAATCGTTGCTTCTCCGCCTTTTCTTGATGTGCCTTGCGATGCTGCTCCTCCCGTTCTTCAGCTTCCGCTTTCGCCTTCTCCAAATCCTCAGTCCCGAATGCGTCAACTTCAATACTATCGACCTCAATTGCGAACTCTGTGCAGTCCACCACCATCGCCTCGTCAGTCTTGATTGATACCGGCGAGGCAACTCGGACCGGCCCAGAACAGGCGGAAGAACGAGTCCGTCTTGATCGGAGGCTCCTAGACCTCGCGAGAGACGCTGTAGACTTCGGCGAAAGAAGGGATAACGGGAGGGGGACAAAGGCGTTGCCAACCCCAATCCCTCCCCAGGCCCCACTACATCTGAGCGGTTCATGTCGGTTCCTTGCTGTCCTACCTCGATGCGGAGTTGACTTGTCCTTGGCATCCCCAGCACCTGCATTTCGAGTCATCAACCACCCATCGAGTTCCTCCAAGCTGACGCTCTCGGGTCCGAGGAGAATCTCTTCGCTAGCAGAAGCGAGGAGTGCACCGCTCAGAGTCTCCCTCTGTTCCTCGTGCTCGAACGGCGGTAGTTCTGAACTTCGACTGGAGGGAGTATGCGAGTCAGATGTTGAACTTTCTCGAGATCCGTGTCGATCGTCGTAAACGGTAGAAGTCTCAATATCGGTGGTTGTTGCGGGCGATGGGAAATCTTGAGGCTCCTCTTTGATCAAAATGCTATGAATACCGAGTCCCGCAGTGACTGCTACAGCCTCGGCGGCCTCCCTAGCCCAAGCAGCGGTGTGAAGCTGACGATCATGTTCAGGAGTACCGGCTTCACCGATCGTCGAGCCCAATTCGCCATCTGAGAAAGTATCCTCAGCCTTGACAGGTAACTCGCCAGTCTCATCCAGCCACCGCGAGTCATCATGCTCGACATCCAGCTCCATCATGTCCTCCGGGTCAAATGAACTTCGAAGTTTCGAGATGTGTTGAGTAGGACTCAGTTCCACTGGAGCCAGATTGGAATACAGTCGCAGATTCGGAGAAGACACCGGCGACGATAGATCAGTCCAAGCAGGGAGAGCGATGGGTTCTGTGACGGCGTGACCAGCTTTCAGTTGACCCTTGAATATCGCATGAGCAGTTGCGGTTGAGCTACTCTCAGCCAAGGAGGAAGTATCCGAAGGTGCTGGTCGATTGTCCAGTCGATTCAGCTCGATTTTAGGTTCGACATCCCCATCTTCCGACGAAGGTGACGAAGTCGAGCTCGTAGAGATCGAGGTAGCCGTCGTTGTCGGGAACAAAAACTTCATGGCGTCGGTCGCCTCTGTCACCTTCTGCTCTTCGTCCTCAGCAGTCCATTGCATTTTATCCTCGTCACCCTCTGGAACCCCTCGAACCAGAATACCAGACATCGTCCCCCAATCTTGTTCTCGAAGTTCGTCCTCCGAGCTGCTCGACGACGTCTCGAAATTGGCCAAACGATCAGCCTCATGTCGGACTGCCCATGTGGTGTTGTCGAGGGAATGAGATGGGAATGGAGACTGCACAGGTGGGGGGAAAGCAGATATAGTAGGTTGAGAGGGCGAAGGGAAGAACAGATCGAGGAAAGGAGATTGTGCGTGTTGACGAGTATGGGAGTGAGTAGAATGAGACAATCGGGGCGACGATCCGATAATGATAGGTGGAGGTCTTCGGTCAGCTCTGTTCGCTCTGATTTTTGGTTGCCGATCATGCATTTCGATATCTGAATCTGATGACTCGGAATCCGAGGACGAATCGAGGATGTCCCGAATACGGCGTGCAGCTTTGGCGTCATTTCGCTTGGAAGCCGCACGTACTGGAAGGGGAATGGGTTGGATGATGTTGGTCATCGGTGTCGAGCCCCTGGACTGGCTTCTCGACATGCTACGAGAATCGAGAGACAGTGACCGCGAGCTGCTTCCACCATCGCTCGTAGCTCCAGGGTCATCGTTATCACCAGCTCCTCCACCCATTACCAATCGGATTCGTTTGACAGGAGCAGATTGCGATGAAGGAGTCGACGCCTTCGTTTTCCCTTTCGAGCTCGACTTCTTTTTCTCGGTACTAGAAACACCTGATATCGACTTGGGTTTGGAGGGCGCAGGTTTTCGGACGGGTACTTTCGGTAATTCGAGACCGTGGAAGGGGTCTTTCCATCCAGCCCGACCCTCGGCGTTACTCAAAAACCAAACCGCCCCTTTGGGCCGGGTATGACCATCGAAAGCGTTAGGATGTAGTGCGGGTTCAAGGGCGGACTCTACGGTCGAACCTGCAAGTTGGTGTTTGGCTAGTAGAGGTTGACGTGGGGGTGTGGAGTTTTGGCATCGACGCTGATGGGACCGGATGGCGTTATTGATGAGGGTAGAGGGCTCGACAGCAGCAGAAGGGGGACGGAGCCAGCCTTGACTGAAACAGATGCCAGCTATCTCATCCGGGGAGAGAGCTCGGTTGTCCTGTTGAGTAACATCTGTCAGCTTTACCGGAGTGTGACGCAGCTTAGTCTGCACCACGTCTTATAACCGATGGCTGGTCACTCACCATTGCCGCGCACGCCGCGCAAATCCCCATCAGAACCTCATCCCCCTCCTCGTCCTCCATGACCCCACATTTATCTCTCCCGCCATACTGACTAGGGAATGGACACGCAACACGTTCATTGCCACCTATCACACTCCGCAGGGCATGTGCTTTGAATTCCACGGGTTGACGAGACGGTGGCGGAATTCGTGACGTGGAGGCTGAGGACGATGGGGCTGGTTGAGGTGGTTCGGTCGGTGCGGATGACAGTGGAGTCGAGGGCGTGGATGGATTTGCCGTGGAAGCCGGGGATGGCGCAGTGGTCGAGGGTGGTCTGGTCCGTGTCGACTTTCGTTGAGCCGCTACTGCCGGTATAGATGTGCGTCGAGTCGAGGAGGAAGCAAGTGAGGACGATGGGCCCGCTGTGGGTGTTGAGACCACGTTCGTTGCCACTGGACTGTCGGGAGCAGCACCTTTAGCTGACGATGAAGGGGATGGGCGATCTATAGAGGGGCCTGATGCTGTTGCCATAGGCCCTGACTTTGGCGATCGAGCCATTCCAAAGGTGTGAGAGGAGAAGAAGATTCACCGAATCAGACCAAGGACCAATGAAGGTCTTGCCGATTCGATGATTCTTCGTCTGTCGTGAGGGGAGACGTTGACCAAGGCGTTGATGAGAACAGAATTCAAATCCGCTAAAATGACGACGAGGGATTTGGCGGATCAATAATCGTCTATCAACCGATCCGAGTCCAGTAATGGATGGTATCGGTTGTTTGATGGATGATGGGTAGAGACGATTAGCAATGTGTCAACATCCAGTGTTCCCGTATTCTTGTATCTTGGTCGTGCCGCCTTGCCGTGTGAGCCGAGGGGGGATGGATGACCGCGGGTGGCGACAAGAGAAAAAGTGAAGCTGCGGTACCGTCCAGGCGATGGCGGGGGGGACGCGTCAACGCGGTGCGCCGACTCAAAGGAGCGTCAGCGCCGAGTGCAGGGGGAGAGGAGGGCGGTGACCGTCGACGGAGGGCAGAAGACGGGTGGCGAACGAACGAACGAGTCGAGTCGGTAATCTGCGGCACCTGTGATGTGTGAGCGAGACGAGTCGAGAGGTAGGGAGAGACGAGATATGAAATGAACTGTTTCTCTCACCTATCGCTCCTCGTCGGCGAGAGTTAGCCTTTTCGGGTGGACGAGGATGGCAGAGCACCTGTTTGACGCGCTTGTCTCGTCTATATGAGATACACGGGGTGTTCTGATTGGGTGACCGACTGAACTAGTCTAGACCAGCCTTGGGGACAAGACACCAAAAAGCGTACGGTTGAAAGCGAGTCGTAACCGGTGAATCGATTTGACAACGACTATCCAAAGGCTGAAGAGAAAGAAAAAACAACGGTCGACTAGAGTGGGGTGAAGATATCGAATGCGTCGAAGAACCGAATCGAATGAATCCAAGCGTAAATGTTCGTTGAAAAGTGAAAGTGAAAGGTGGGTTGGGGTAGTTCTGATGGGAGCAGTTAATGAGCGTTGCCGAGTGACGACGTGGAGTTGTTTTGGGAATGGGTGAGTTGGGTGTATTGTTTTGGTTTTCCGTTTGGGTATGGGTGATGGTGACAGGTGGGGTGGATGGTAAGGAAGGGGGTATGTCAGCGACCACAAGGATGAGGATGGGGAATGGCAAGGAGAGAAAGAGAAGAGAAAGGGATCCCCTCGACTTTTCTCTTTTTTTGCTGTCTCTTTCAGATGTTTGTCTACTGGCACGATCCGAGCACTAGTCCAAAGGGACGTGCACGTCAAAAGGGATCATGCACGAGGACAAGGCTCGATGATGATGATGATGATAAAGAAGACAGGGGGGGTGGTAATAAAAGACCAACCCGACGCGGGCAAGACGCGCATCCCCATCCTCATCATATCTATTTCAATCTCCAAGCATCCATCCAAGAACCACCACATGAGAGAACGCAGACACAGACACAGACATAGACACTCACATCAGATCAGATCAGATCGACGCCGGTTGACCTGCTTTGGCTCGATGCCCCCGATTCTAGCACTGCGTAATATCTCTCTTTCTCTCTCTTCCTCCTGTCTTTTTTCCTCTCCCTTTTCTTTTCGTTTCGTTTCGTTTGTTGTAGATCCCAATTCCGATTCCGATTCCGATTCCAATTCCCTGCACTGCAGTACTACCTTTTTATCGATCCGATCAGAGAAACAAACAAACGATGCTGTGTAAGAAGAGGAGAGAGGGGGGTATATGAAAGATACTTGACGGTGTGAAGGTCTAGGTGTGAGTGTGCTGGGGTTGGGTGAGAAAGATAGCCCCTCTGGCCCTCTGGCTCGGCTCGGTAGCTCCATACCATGGAGTATACTCTCTGAATGCGCTGACGTTGACAACCTGGATTCCTGAATACTCACTCTCTCTTTCCGTCTTCCCCTCTTCCTCTCTTCTCCCTCTACTCTTCCCTCTTGTCTATTTTCTCTTCTTCTCCTCGCTCACCCTGCTGTCTCCCGCTCACTGCCTGGTCAACCCGGTCCACTTAGATCCCTGAGTGACGGAGCCCGATAACCCTTTTGAACCGTATGCCGTATGCCGTATACCTTATGCCCTGATGCCCATGCTCCTTCCCCCTTGTGCCGGGCCAACGAGCCAAAGCGAGAACGCCCGATCCCCGGGGTTCGAACCTGACCTGGAACACCGCTAGAGACTGAGCTAAACCGCCACAATACAAAGTTTATTTCGTCACAGCCAAGTCGCGCCCCTCCCAGCCCCGCTCCAGTGGTCTGGTCAGTGATACGGTTTCGTATAGAGTTAGTCGCTGGTGCAATTGCATCCAGCAGCATGCAGCAGTGTACAGATCTCATCCCATTCCAAGCTTAGGTCATCTACTGTCTGAGGGTGAAACAAGCTCGCATGCGGTCATGACTACGAATACGAATACGAATACGAATACGAACTGAACATGAACACGTCCACCCCCCTCTCCACGATCATGCCATCTTAGATACACAGGCTACAATGCCGTACCCCGCTCAAAGTTGGCTCGGATCCTGAAGGAAAACAAGGAAAAGTAACTTTAGTCATATACCCCATGTACCCAGAAGATAGGCGCGATCGGCAGAACGGCAGACCACCACAGTGAGATAATGAGATTTGGAGAGAGGGAAACAACCCACTCCTTGGTATATTTATCAAAGTATCTTGCAATCTTCCTGTTGAACACCTTATTCCGATCGTTGATATAAGTAACCTCCTCATCGGCATCATCCCGCTTCTTCTTCTTCTTCTTGTCCATGCTAATGTGACAAGTATGACGTTATCAGCACACGAACAATGAAAGAATAATCAAAAGATACCCACTCCTTGTTGATCTTGCCAGTCACTCGGTCCATCGCATCCTCATCGGGTTTGTGGTCTCCATAAGCCAACGTATCCGCTCCGCGATAAAGATCTTCCACAGCGTTCAATCCCCGTGACTTGCTTCCCGAAGCTACAGCAACCGTGCCATGACCTAGAGCAGCATTCTTTTGTCGTTCGTAGGCTTCCAAATCGGGTTTTGTGGATTTCAGATTCCGGTTGTAGAGTTTGTGCGCATCGTCCTCAGCGTCTACCAATCAGTAATCAGTAATAAGTCAATCAAACCACCCCATATAGTCATGTCACCATATTGCAGAAAGGAAAAGAGCGGGATATGGTAAACAATTACGAGCTGATCTCGGACGCCGATACCTATGAAGAAATAACCCACTGTGATAACTCGAATCCCCTGTAGCCTTCTGCAATTCCAACTTGGCCTCCCACCGCTCATTCTGCTCAATAGAATACTCCCAATTCTTCTTCCTATCCATATCCTCCCCATTCTCATCGGCTTCAGCTTTTAGCCGTAAAGTATGAGCGAGCTTTTTCTGCTTCTCCAATCTGGCGAGATCTCTCGCTGTCACCTTCTGTTTCTGATGGTCTGCAACTAGGTCTTTTCGGTTCGCTGCTGTTGATTGGTTCTACACGTTTACTCAGTATGCCTCACGATGGACAGAATGATAAAACCTGGCCCAGAGAGGGGAAATGAATGGAGCATAGACATACCATTCTGATTCGAAGATCTTTCATCTTCTGTAATCTCTCCTCCATGCTTATTGCCGACTTCTCCTTCCCCTTCTCTTTCCCTTTCCCTTCTCCACCCTCTCCCTCATCCCCTGTAACATCGCCATCCACCTCAGTCTCCGCTTCCTCAGCATCCACCACCTCCCTCACTTCCTCAGCAGCAGGGGCATCCGCCATACCACCCTTTGCCTCAACCACTGCATCTCCATCTCCCACAACGTCATCATTCCGTACTCCGTCTACCGCTCCCTCCTCGTCCTCGGGAGAGACTGCATCATCCGACTCATTCTCGACGATTGTCTCCTCAGCGACCTCTGGTACGCTAACCTCAACGTCTTCGGGTTCAGCAGTCTTCTTCCCCCTTGTTGAGCGGGAGGAGCGGGAGGAGGTTGATAATGCTGGTGATGGGGAGGGGGCGGATGACTTTACTGAGCGGGTTTTACGGGGTGGCATCTTGGAGCGATATGTGGGGAGTCGAGAAGCAAAGCAAGAGAGAGAACACATGTACAATGACTTTCTGATGGATATGGTGGCCAAGTGGCCCGCTCATATATTTATTTAATCCTCCCACTTAGTCACGTGCAGCCAACCAACCCGGTATTCAGTCCAAACCAACATTTCACCAACCATACTGTACACATCTATCCTCCTATCTCCTGCCCATCATCCTACAAACGGGATGTTCAGCTCCCCCGCCCGGGCTACACCTCGTAGATCCCTCCACCCTCAATCCCGCAACCGCGACCGGGACTCCCAATCTCGCGCCGGCTCCTTCGTCCAAGGCTCCGAGCGAGACTACCCTATCACCCCATCAGTCCGAAGTTCGAGGTTAGGCCATGTAGCAGCTCAGAGAGGATCTCCCACGTCGTCCGCTGGGGAGACTGTACGGACCTACAGGGAGGAGGGGGGTGGTGCGTCCCACCGAGCATTTTGGAGTAGGGACGATAGACATGCTGTTAGTGCTCTGGGGGCTTTGCCGGGGGAGGTGCAGCGGTTGGTCAAGGGGGTGGATCTTATTGTTGAGCCAGTTTATGGGTGTCTGGATAGGGAGTCTGGATTCGCGTTTGTTGCTACCACTGAAGGGTGTATTGCTTGGAACTATACAAAGGTATGTTATACTTGTATCGTTTACGTTGGTATCACTAAGAGTTTCGTTAGCTGGAACTTCAATTCTTGCTGACACCTTTTGACTCGCTGCTGTAGCGCACACACTCCTCGCCCACCTGCTACACCTTCCCAGCACCTCCTCCATCCCATCCCCTGAGCGGCCAACCAGCAGTCCTGGCAGCGTTGTACACTGCATCATCTTCAGAACCAGGGATGATCCTGGTCGGTCCCACCGGCGAAATTCGCTTCTGGGAGAGCATGAGTCTAGCACTAGCCAACGTGGAGAGATATCAGAGCACCCAACTCGACTTAGGTCTCGACGACGTCGTTGACAAAATCCGGAAATGCGACGCCAACTCTTTCGTCATTACCACCAACACATCTCTGGCTTTCCGGCTGACGATCGTGTCGTCTGGTGGAAGGCTTTTGCCAACCGTTTCGGCCTTCACCAGACCTGGCGGATTGTTTGGACGAGCGAGTCCTAGTATATTTGGCGGCCGGAGCGCAAATGATAAAGCTGGGATTAGTGGTGTTGCGTCATTTATTGCTGGATCTGCTGGCTCGACGTACCTCATGGCGAGTCGGACTGTTCAGAAATGGTCACTGTCGTCGGATGGGGGTGCGAGGGTATGTCGTTATGAGGATCTGATCATCAACTAGTATACTGATGTCAAGCAGTTCACGCAAGAATTCGATCTGCACGATACAGTCGGTGCCGCGTTGTTTGGCGAGGACAACTCGAACTGGCTCTCTGGGAAAATCGGGTTGGAACTAAATGATCTAGTCGCAGTCGGGTGAGCCATTTAACATCACGATCATGACTTGAGACTAAAGCTCCCCAAAGCAATGATGAACTAGCCGTGCTGGTGTCATACACCGAACAACATCCTGGATCATCAGTCTATCCGAGAATCCATAATTCCCATGCTATCGTGCTCTTCACCATCCACCCCAAATCGAATACATTGATGATCTCGCGCGTGATTCACGTCTCGTACTTGGCGGTAAGTCAATCACTTGCTTGCAAATAGGACCCCAAGCTGATGATCTGGCAGCATCCGGATCCAAGAATGCTTGACGTTCCTCGTCTTCTGGTACCTCACGGATCGTCGATAGCATTCATCCACTTTGCGGATGCAATAGCGATGATCTCTTTGGTTGAAGGTGAGCTTTTCCTAGCATTCAAAGGTGTCAGACTGATCATCGAATAGGAGCGCATTACGAGGAGATCATATCCCTCAAGGACACGGTGAAGAATGCCTTTATCGGGAGTGGATGCTACACTACCCCGCCAACCTCGTCTAGACGTTCTTTGACACCAACACTGGTTGCCATGCCAGTATCTGGGGGTTTGATGCAGATTGAAGTAGATGCCAATGCCGGGCGAGCTTTGGCTTTGTGCGTCACCCCTACGGATACTTCAGATCCCCGCTAACATACCAACAGATCCCCACAGGCATCGGCAACGGCCAGACTCAAGTCGAAGATGGAGCAGGCAGTGTTCTTTGGTGATCGGAGCGACGTGAGTGACCTTTTATTCACATGAAGGAAGAGGCAAGTCAGCTGATCATCGTCCTCAGAATCCATTATCATTTGATCTCCCAGCCGGGTTCCAAGGGGATGCAGCCGAGGCTGCGGAAGCAGTCTCAGCCGAGATTTTAGCTTCCAGTGAGTCTCATCTTGTCAATTGTCTGCCTTTGACTGACGTTTACAGCTTCTGCGTACATGTTACCGATCTTCGAGCTTCGACCCCAGCTGTCTGACAGACTTCAGAGACTGAAAGAGCTGATCACGTTCATTCGGAAGAATGGACTACTCAGTATTGTATGTCCTCCCCTTATATGCACCGATACTTGAGCCTGGGCCAAGAGACTGATGAGATCCCGCAGTTGCCTCAAAGTACGCGACGTCGACTGTCGAGGGATGCTGAGAAGATCAGGGCGGCTATCGACCTATGGGATCATCAGAACAGGCTGATGGAGTGAGTTAGCTGTTTTACCAATCGCTTCGAAAAGCGGGTGTAAGCTGATATCGGTCTTTTTCAGTCAAATGCATTCGAGATCGCCTCAATCCTTGTTGTCCGACTCCATCTCGTTATATATGGATCAGATGAACATCGGTGAAGAGGAGGACGTTGTACGGTTGTTCTTCCGGACCCAGGTCAGTTGTTTGCCAGGTGCTCAATACGAGAGACAGCAGGGTGCAAGTGGAAATTAACGATTTGGTCAGGTCCAAAATCTCGATCGGTTATTGGAGACAGTCTTTGGGATGTTCAGATCTGTTGTCAGTTCGGCTGACCAACGCACGGATTTGACTCCATGGGTACTTGAGGCCAATCGAATATACATGGTCAGTCATCGCATTTATCCATGCTTGTGGACCATAACTTACGACCAATATATTCTAGATCGTCACCAAAGCCGCCTCCCGCTTCCGAGAGACCGAAGTATCAACATACGAGATCAACAAGCTGAAACCCGTCGAAGAAGTTTGGACTGCTCAAGAATCGTTCATCGACGCCATGGAGTATCTATACTTTACGACTGACCGACTGATACGTGATCGAACGCGGGATCTGGGTTCTGCGATTGACGAACAGCCTCCCGATGGCGGAAGTGCTGGTGGCGGTGGTCAGCAGAGAGCACAGCAGGTCACGCAGGTCTCGCTGAAAACTCAGATGGCAGATTTGGCTGCGGCGCTGTGTATCAATATGGAGGAGAAGATTAGGTGTCTGGTCAAGTAAGTTTTGATAAGGATTTATCCAATATGCAAATTGAAGTTGGTGAACTGGAAGAGCTGATTCGTTCTTGACGTTTAGCCAAGTCGAGGATGGTGCGGATCCACAGACGGGGATGGCGGTCATGCAGCGCTGGGCGGAGATGAAGCCTAAGATCATCAGGCCTCTAGGTGAGTCTCCACCTTCTCATCGAGTCAGATTATCCTTTTCGTGCGATGGTCCCTAACTGTCATCCTATCCAGTCACTATCGACAAAATCAAAGAAGCATACGAACTCGCCGAGCATCATAGTGATTTCCAGACGCTAGTTTTCCTCTGTACGAATCCTATCTCCGGCACCGGTCCAGCGCGGATACAGATGTATATCGAGAAATTTGGACCTGAATTCGCATTCCCATTGTATCAATGGTACATCGATCAAGGCGAGTTCCTTATTTGCGATCTAGAGTAGAGTGTCATTACGATAGCAAGACTGACCAGAGACTACAGGCCAGTTACATGCTTTACTGTCGCAGGAAGAAGTTTACGGAGGACTTTTGACAAGTTTCTTCGAGACTCGTAGCTACCCGGAGCTCGCTTGGTTACATCATATCGCTTGTCGGCGGTATGGGGAAGCTGGGGCCGCTTTGTTGGCTGTGAAAGAGGGGTCGCATGAACTTGCACAGCGACATGTACGTTCTGTGACGCGACTTGTCATCTGTCTACGCGTGACTAATTTCTGCGGTAGTTGGTCAGCAGTATCGGCAAGCTTTCTGCGGTGGCAGAGATCAAGTCCAAGGGCGACTCTGCGAATCGTAAACAGCTTTTGATCGGTATGTTTAGTGACGTTACTCGTCCATATTCACAACTGTTTCTCAACATATGGCATGGTCTGACTCCACCCACAGATCTAGACGACGAACTCGATCTTATCCAAGTACAGAATACCCTTCGCCAATCCCTCCTAGAAATCACCACAGCCCCAGAACCATCAGGCTACCGACCGCCCCCCTCTATCGAGAAATACACCACAACCTATGCAAAGGCACTATCGAGTCGTCCAGCCTTTCACAGGCTATTCGTGGACATTGGTCAGAAGCTCTTGGAGGGATATGCGCTTGGAATCGAAGATTTGGTAGATGTTTTGACGATGAAGGACAATTATGGGGACGCTGTTGGTGATTCGGCAATTGCTTTGAATACTTTGACGAGGGATCAGGTGGGTATCGTCTTCTTTCATGGGGGCGGTTGATTATCAGACTGTCTTGCCTGATCTTATTGGTGCTGATGTTTTATTCTTTTGGTAGACTTTACCAGAAGGTCGGAAACAGGTTGCGTTGATTAGTATTTGGAGACGAGTGTTTATTCGGGACGAGTGAGTCTCCGTCCTATCAGTCTGGGAGTAGGACTAACGAGACATGGTAGTTGGGCAACCATCGCAAATACAAAGGGAAGAAGCGAGGAAGGTCAACGTCAACTGCAAAGAAACACATTAACCTATCACACGATCCAGCGTATCAACGATCTCAAAGGTGAGCCTCACCGTCATACACCATCGTTCAGAACCCCATTCCATTCCTGGTAAGGAAGAAGACTAATGAGAAAACTACCGAAAAAGATTTCCCAAAATCATTCATCCTCTCCCCATACACCTCTTCACAACCTCCACTGCCCTCTGAGCTTGCTGCTCGATTCCCACTGAAAAATGCTGAAGAGATTGAGGGGTTGATGAGGGATCATGAAAGTGAGATTGCGGTTTTGGAGGGGTTGATAGGTGCTTCGGGTGTCGGGTTGGAGGAGAGGGTGAGGGAGGTTATGGAGTTGGTTAAGAGGGATGTTGGGGTTTGAGTGGTTGTTGGTCAGATGTTAGGACTGGTGTGACTTTGTGCCTTGCTCAAGTCGTATAGCCATTGATGATCCTGAAGTATAAGGATGAAATGAGATATCAAGAAGGATCATTCAATCTTCGGTTATCGCAATTGTAGTGTTCGATGATGTGTACTCGTGAGCAGAGGGCGATCAGTTGCACGTCAAAATAGAGCAGATTGCGTCCCGGTCACTGCATTCTATGCGTATCTAAAAGATAGATCCTGTAAAATACACCTATCACCTATCACAGCGCAATCTCCCCAACAGCCATAGACCGTCCCCAAACCATCCCCCTGAGCGCGGCATACATACACCCCGCCCCACCCAACACAAAAACATGAAAGATCTGATGAGAAGATCCGACAATATCAAAAGTACCTGGCGACAAACGTTCGGGGAATCGGGCAGCGCTGGATCAAGCATCAGATAAGGGTCTGACTCCAGGACACTAGATCTAGACTCACTACATTAATGCGCCGACGATGTAACATGCACCACCGGCTATTACCAGATCTAGACTCATGCGTTCTCTCGCGTGGACTAGACCTTGGGTTAGGAGGATGTGGATGACTGGGATGATTGAGCTTAGACCTAGACCTATGAAGGTCAGGGTTCGGTGCCAGCGGTGAGAGCGGTGGTGGGGGGAGAGGACTATCTGTGGTTGCGGGGGATAGTTAGTTTTGGCACCCAGCTGTGAAAGCTTTTATGGTCGATCGAAGGGAGGGGACAGCAGATGTCATAATGGACGGAAATAAGCACCACAGATGAGGAGACACCTACATAGCCTGAGGTTACGCCTGCGACCACGATGGCAGCTGTATAAGTCAGAGTGGTAAGCGGAAGTTATTATCTCAACGTAGACAGTGATTGGAGGCTCACTCATGTACACAATCTGGAGTACCGGCTTGCCATGAAAGGCATAATACATGCTAGACAAGATACTGCCAACGATGAGAATCACGATCCCGATCTAAGACATACAATAGTCAGTGACACGGCCAGCCTTGATTATGATAACATTTCATACACCTAATACACCTGCCAAAACTCACATAATCTCCCCGATGAGCAGCATCGCACATCTCTTTGGAATGACACTGGACCGTATGAAACCAGCTACTCAGACCCAGACAGCCCATTGCACACAGGATGTACACGCTGAGAAAGAATTTGTCATGAGGAGTTGGTGGAGTTGGTAATGGATCGGTATCGTTGTTGTAAGGTGTGGGGAGGATTTTGGAGAATGCAGGAAAGTTTTCAGGTACCAGGTGGAGAGGGAGGATAACTGCGAAGAACACGAGGCCTACAAAATGCGTTTGGATATTCACTGTCATGGTATCTGACGTCAGCTACGCAGGAACTCTCACAGTCATAGAAACATACCGGTCTCGTTGTGGATGTCTGTTATGGCAATCATACTGGTAAGCAAATGACACACTCTGGCTGGTCTAGAACATACAAGCAAAAGCACTCCAAATACAAGCTCGAATGGTATGCAACTGTCTCCGATACCCAGTAAGAATATGATTATTATCAGTCTGCCAGGGAACTAGTCTATGTGATTCCTCGTAAGTGATTGTCCGTGACTCCCTCGCTGGAGCTTTGGGAAGAAGAGGTCGAGATTCCATCTTAGGCTGTTGGAAGGTGAGCGTCGATGTGGTAGTAGGAGTGGCCGACGATGGATGAGCTACCTGGCGACGAGTGATGGGCATTTTTACTAGAAGAAGAGATGAAATTCGAGCCGGTCTACTATCTACATTCTACGGGCAAGGATGATGTATGGGTGTTGTGCAAGAGTTGGGGGAAATGGAAGATGGAAGAGAGAGATATACCCACGACAGATCCATTTATTCCGGAACAACAACGAGATCTTTCTTTGCTCCCCCCACATAAAAAGTTGGAAAGCAAAGTGAAGGACAGTCTCAACGTAATTGACTCTCTACATGTAGCTCGTTACTGGAGCTGATTTCACCCCAGCTATTCTGTTTTCGTACCATGGTACCTTCTACGGCCAGACTATCCAGTGGTGGAAGGAAATTTAACAAATTGAAGCGGAAACATGCCTCATCTACACCTTCTTCGTCGACAGCCGCTACCACCTCGACAGCGGGCAACATCAAGCGCAAGCGAGTGAATCCTGAAAGCCTCAAATGGAAGTCTGTGAAAACGTCTCATCTACCTGGTATGGATGATGGTGGTGGAATGATGATGCTCGAGGAGCTGGAGGGGGTTGGGGTCGAGTGGGAGGAAGGGGAAGGAGGAAGAAAGATGGCAAGATTTGTGGTGAGCATGATGCCGAGTTAGCCTCGCAACAATGGCGCTGGCAAGAGGGCATATTGGAAAGTGCTGATGGGTATTTTGTAGGCGGACGACGCTGGAAGCGAAAATGACAGCGAATCCAAGGGCGAATCCCTCGAGAGCGACAACCAAGAGGGAGAAGAGGAAGAGGAATGGGGCGGTATTGTCGACCCTCAATCCGAAGATGAGAATGAAGAAGCGGAAGTCGACAAGGAGGATGAGGAATCGGATTCAAGCGCTGTTCCTGATTTTAGCAAATTTGCCCAAGAAGATTTGAATGAGAATGACGAAGAGGAGATCATGGAACCAGAATCAGAATTTGACGGTCAGTGTCGTGAAACCCATACATCGTGACGATTGGGTCAGGCTGACATAGGCCTATAGATGCTCTACTGCCAGACTGGAAGACAATACCTCTCCATACCTCCCTCAAGAGAGCACTCCTTGCGCTAGGATTCGTTACACCTACTGAGATTCAGGCAAGATCCCTTCCAGGCGGCCTGACGGGCAGAGATATCGTCGGTGTAGCCGAGACTGTATGTCCTCTACCCGTTTCACTCATTATGTTCTCGTTCAGATAAATCGCTGACATATATGTTCCTCGCAGGGATCCGGTAAAACCCTGGCATACTCCCTCCCAATTCTTTCACATCTCCTCCGATCGCCTATACCATCGTCGTCGACACGCCGTCCACTATCCGCCTTGATTCTCTGTCCAACCAGAGAACTAGCACTTCAGGTCACTGAACATCTCGGAAAGGTCGTCAAACAAGCGCTGGCGGACCCATCAGTCGAAGATGAGGACGAGGATAAGGCTAAGAGCAGTGCACATGGTGCGAAAAAGTCAACAGGCCCGCCTAGAATTTCGATAGGCTCAGTCATAGGTGGACTTAGCGCTCAGAAACAGAAGAGGATCGTTGAGAGGGGATGCGATATCTTGGTGGCCACCCCTGGTCGGCTGTGGGATCTGATGAAAACGGTACGTCTTTGTTCCTATTTCCCCAACAGACTGGTGTACTAATCCAAATCGTGGCCTTTCGTAGGACGAAGATCTGGCAGCCGCCGTACGAACACTGCGGTTCCTCGTTATTGATGAGGCCGATCGAATGATTGAGAACGGTCACTTTGCCGAACTTGAAAGTATCGTCGGCCTGACCCAGAGGAAGGCTTCGTGAGTTCAAGACATAAATGGTCCAAGGTCAACATTGGGGGATTTCGTCCCACCATTACTGGCGAAATCGAAGTTATATCATTCTCATGGACTGACACTTTGTGTCCCTCTTTTGCGCTATGGCAGGCAAACTATGGGTCCCGACGATGATGATCCAACTTTCGCAGCGACTGCCTCTCTCTTGACGTCAACATCAGCAAGAGAGGATATGCAGACTTTCATCTTCTCCGCTACGCTCTCTAAAGACCTTCAACAGAATCTGAAAAGAAAGACTTGGAGTGGGGCGAAGAAGGCGAAGGGGAAGAAGACGAATGCCCTAGGTGAGTGCTGTTTTCTTTTTACCAATGGGCTGCTCTTCAGCAGTATCTTTTGAGATGATGATCGGATGACCCAAAGAAGATGAACTCGCATATCCCACTAACGATGGCTATTAGAGGATCTCGTGGCAAAGCTCGATTTCAGAGATCCCAAGCCCGAAGTGATAGATCTGAGTCCAGAAGGCGGCAAGGTTGCGATGCTCCGAGAAAGTCTGATAGAATGTGTTGCAAGTGATAAGGTTTATATCCTTTTTCTGTGCATCTCTGGTCTTGCAGAAGGAATTGAACAAGCTGATTGAGTATCACGACCTTGTTGCAGGATCTATACCTCTATTACTTCCTCCTACGATATCCTGGACGATCGCTCGTCTTCGTTGGAAGCATTGATGGGATTCGACGATTGATTCCTCTCTTTGAGGTTCTTCAAGTCCCAGTTTATCCTCTCCATTCGCAATTGCAACAAAAACAACGACTAAAGAATCTTGATCGGTGAGTAGTTCCTATCAAGAACAGACAAGGCCCATCATCTCTATCTGTCGTGACGCTTTACTGGAAATATAGTACTGACATCTGCTGCTCAGGTTCAAATCGTCCCCAACTGGTGTACTCATAGCCACGGATGTTGCGGCTAGAGGACTCGATATCCCTCAAGTCGACCACGTCATCCACTTCAATCTACCCCGTACAGCGGACGCCTACATACATCGATCAGGGCGTACGGCCCGAGCGCAAAATCCGGGTTTCGCCTTACAGTTATGTTCAGCTGAGGAGAAGAGTGTCCAGAGAAATCTCATGAGGAGTTTGGGACGAGGTGAGTCCATGTCTTCACTTCTTCGCGTCATCTCAGGATATGAGGGGTCGCGCTGGGAGCTGGGACTGGGAGAGGCAACAAGACGTGATGAACGCTTATCCGATGCTCAGATGATCCCCCTCCGGATCTTCCTATCGAGAGTGGTTTTTTGCCAAAGTTGAGAGAACGTATTAAAGTCGCCAAGGGAATCGAGAAAGCTCAACATATGGTGAAGAAGGATAACCACGATAAGAATTGGTTAAAAGAAACCGCAGAAGCCATGGACATCGATATCGAATCTGACATGTAAGTCATATCCACTAAATTCTCTCCGTAAGATATCAGAACAAAAAACGAAGCTGATCGGGATGGTCGTACTCCAGGCTATCAGATGGGTCATACGACGCCGACCTACCCTTTCATCAACCTAATAAATCAGTCTCGCGCTCCCGGAAAACATCGAAAGGAAACGTGGTATCCCTCAAAGCCCAGCTTAGACAGCTGCTTGATGAGCCACTAATGGCTCGAGGGGTTTCGGCGAAATATCCAACAAGCGGGAGTAGAGTTATCGTGGATGATTTAATCAGGTCTACGAGTATGTCGTTTCCGAACCTGGTTCTATGTGTTCCCCCAGCATAGATAGCGGACAAGTAGGGAAGATTTACTGATGAAAGGAATAGGTCATCCGATGATGTTAGGGGCTGGGACTAGTAAAGCTTATGATGAGGTTCTACCGGCATTGGGTAAAAAGGTGGTAGCGAAGAAAGTGAAGGCCAAATCTGCGGAGAAGGCGGAGGATGGTAGCTTAGTGTCGGATGGGAAGGGGGTGAAGGATGTGAAGATCGGGAAAGGGGGTAAGGGGAATGTCAGGAAAGGGAAGCCTGTTTCTATTTAGGGTATACTAGATACCTGAGGGAGCTTTGTAGCCGTGATGTCCGGACTACCTTATGCCTGCCATGACTCGTGTCATAGTTATCTCCTCTTTCAAGTGGGACCACATATTCATCAACGACAAGGCTGGACAGTTGAATTTTCAGAATCCCAATGTCAAAGCTGTATGATTGCCCAGGAATACATAGGTATACGGATTGCCATAATATCCTTCCAGATGGAAACTAGCTAAGCATCGTTCTGATCCATCAACCACCATGTATCTGTAATAGCGACCCTTTATATCTTATCAGTGTCCGATATGGTATATATCAAACCATTCCCATCACAGCCACCCCTCTTTCCGGATACAAGGCGACACCTCCTCAAGACCCGATCCAAGTATCTCCCCATCGCGTGCCACATGTGTCCCCTGGTCCCTATCCTGGGCCTGCTGAGCAGTCGGCAAAGCCTGCTGAGACTCAGCCAACAAGGCAGTAAACGACTGAAAACTCTCGTCCCCATCCATCTGTCCGGAATCGTTCTCAAATCCATTAGACCCTGGTACGGATAACCCGAAATCGAAATTGGCGTTAGATGGTTGCATCATGGGACCTGTACTGTTCGGCGGGGGGAGATGGAAATGGACTTGGGATTGGGTCGGATACATTGATTGTTGGGATGAGCGGGGTCCGGGAACTGTTGCGGATGGGTTCTTTTGTTTGGGCACATTTGAGTCTGCGTAGGGATCGAATGGTCGGAATGAGGGGTTTTTGGGATCTCCGGGTGGCGGATTTGGGAGGCTTGGATGGAGGCAGGCGAATCGATAGGGTGTTAGACCGTATGGATAAGCTCGTTTTGACGTAGACTGAGCGAGTTCAGCATTCGTCAGCCAGATTCAGGATATATGGGCTTTCTGGTGGATGAGATAACATGAGAGTACCGGATGACTCACAGGATTCGTTTGGAACGTCGCAGCTGCTGCGGCTAGACCGTCCATCGCTGCCAACCCATCGCCGGACGATTCACCAGCCCCCGTTGTCGAGTCTTTATTCGTCCAATCTAGGAGTGAGAGATCGACTGCGGGGGTGGTGTGATAAGGATTAGAGGCGTTTGCGCTGACTGGAGAATGGTGTCTACTGCGTTTCTGGACGAGTCGTCAGCTTGTCTTCCTTTGTCTTTCAACAACTGCAGAGGTGATCCATTAGATAGGCACGATGAATCGAGTGTCCATCGGGATAGAACTCGCGATCATGTGTGCCTCCAATGTCCCATACAACAGCCCAGAGAAGCCAGTACCTCGATCACTCACCGCATCACCTCCCCTAGCCCATTCATATCCTATCAGATTCTCCTCTTCCCCTCTTGAAGGTTCTCCCACCCCGGCCTCGAGACCGACGACTCCACCGACCCCCCCACTCCCCAACGCATGGGTACGTCTCGTCACCCTCCCTACCTGAGAGGCCATAGCAGTCGCGCGATGTGTGGAGTGCGTGCGGTTCTTGCGTTTGGCTCTTGACGTGGGTGGGTGTGGATCTGGGTGTGGGTCTAGGTCTAGGTCTCGGAGAGTGGGGTCTATGACTGCTTGGTCGTAGGATGGCATCGCTGGTATAGATACTACGGGGATGGACTGGAATGCGGGGTAGAGCGCTCACAGAAACAGACGGACAGGCGGGGCCCTCTTGAGGGGGAAGAGACTGGGKGGGKTTATAAGCACGCCACATGGGGATATTCCCGCTATCCCCGATTGGACGCGCTTGCTTTTCCTTGCTCCTCCGCTTTTGACTGCGTAAAACTTTGTTTTGTTTGGACATTGTGGAATGCTCTTTACACCACCTCCAGTCTCATACAGTCAGTGGTTGTATACTAGTGTCTGTCATCGGGTAAGAAGAATATGCAAGCTATGTGCATAGCTCAGCTGGGATGAGACCTTCCGCTCTTTTCATTGACAGCAGCACCGGTACCCATCGTTGTCATCTCTTTCGTCCAGACTCACGCCGGTAGCTTTCGGGTTTGCAAACTAGATTCCATATCCTTGAACTGTCACCGACACCGAGATATCCGGCATGCATCGATAATCGCAACTCGATCTCCTGTTCTTCACCTTGAGACTCTCAACCACCCTAACCTGACGGCATAGGTACAAGGTGCGTCAAAAATGGGAGGTCCATCGGATGGGAGGAGACAATCGACACAAGGTTTGTTTACACATCTCGTCCATAGGTCTCTTCATCCACTCCATGGACATGTTGACAACTTGTCCAAGCAACTGGGCTTTAAGCTATAGTATAATCAGGGACATAGTGGTCTGTAGCGACTAGAGCACGGGGGAGAATCATTCAAAGTCCACAGTCCCAGTCCTTCTAGCTCCGGGAGACGTCACCGCAGCAAACTCCCTCGAGTTCCTCGTCTAGCTCCTAGTCAACTCTCAACTCTCCGTAGCAATAACGGAATTCGGATCTCAGGGCACGGAGATTCCTAGCACCAACACTGAGGATAAATAAACTGATCGCCCAACGGTCGACCTGAGAAACCTTGTACCGACGAGACCAGCAGACGAGGAGAGAAACACCCGGTACTAGACTTTGACTTTGATTTCTGTCCTGAATAGGGACCAGTGGGTTCCCCTCTTCCCCCCTGGAATAGCACCCAACGGTGACGAGGGATGCGAATTGCTCCGTTGGGAGGTGGGGGACCTGATTTTGAAGGCGTACACAACTGTTCACCGGTATCTGGTATCACTGTACTGTAGTTTTCCTCATCCTTCATCTCATCGTTGCTATCATCTACCATCACCTCGTCATCACCCCTTCTGTCTCTATTCCGGCTATAGCCTTCAGCACACTCGTTACCACCACACTCGTTTCAGTTACATATAATTCCGCTCAGGACTCAGGATTGTCAGCAGGCGATAAACAAATCATACGACTCTGAATCTATCGAGGTCCTCTTTCCTCCAGTCATCGGGTCTCACAGCCATCCAAAGACCACAAGACACTCTTTCACGGTCACGATCTCATTATCCAGTATCCGACAACCGGACCAAGCCCTCGTGCATCCCTACCTGGTTAACAATTCAAAAGCCCCAACGGTTACATCGCTGTCACCGCAGAGTAATCCGCTTCCCTTGGTCCTGGATTGTAATTCCAGCTGGCCCAGTCTTGTTGGACCCTCGATTCGACTCTCGCTCTCTCGCTCCCTCTTTCTTCCGCCCATTCCAGTTTCGACTGGGCTAGTCATATTTACAGCCACCACTCGACCTTACCTTGGCCACCTGGATCCGCCGTTCGGCTGCACTGACTGATCGATTCGATCGGCGTTCCGTATAATTGCACCACACCGTCACTAACAACGGTAACGCCTAAAGAGTCAGCTCCCAGACACAGCTTTTCTTCTTTAGCTCTATCTTCGTCGTCTGTCGCCATAACTGCATCCCCTATCGTCTCGAACCTTGAGCCTTAGCCTTAGCGTTACGAACAGTGTCTCGCGTGTAACCGAGGCGGAGGGTTACATTTTGAGGACCGTTGGTCTCCTGAGCAACCTGAAGTACACGACACCAATCACGACACTCATCCATGTAAGTCCTCAACTCTTTCATATCTCTTTCATCACTCCAACTGACCACATTCTACCACTTCGCGATGCTATCACCAGAAACAATGTCTTCCCCTACTCCGAGTCAACCTACCTCCTTCGAGCGCATATTCGCCAGTGGGACACCTCACCAGGACGTCTTTGCCTCTCCAGCACCTCGCCACCTATTCCCCAACTTCCCTGAATCCCCCTACTCCACAATCCAACAAACACCTACCGACCTCCGTCTGAAAACCAGACTGGGCTCCAATGCCGGGTTCCTCGTATCCCCTATTCAGCAGAATATCGCGGCGGCGAACCGCCGTGGTGACGGCAGAATTTCATTGTCGAGAGCTCAGACCCCTGTCAACTCCGCTGCTGGGCCGTCTTTTACAATGAACAAGTCTCACGAAAGTCCTGTCACAATCGCGGATCCTAGCCAGGCTCCTGCTTGGAATACTTTGGATATGATGTCCAACATTGACTCTTCTCTTCCATACAACGAGGAGTTGGCGGCGTACGGGTCACCTTACAAAGGCGCAAGGGCAACAGGATCCACCACCATGCAAGTGCCCATGATGATGCCCACCGACCTTCGCGCCGTGGGTGGAAGTCAACCTCCTACGCCTAGGAGCAAGAAACCTAGATCCGTCTCCGGACTGGGCACTCCCACCGGTGTTCATCGCTCGGCCAAACGTATCAGGCAAGCAACCTATGACGCCAACACTATGCCAATCTCCCCCTCCATGAGCAGACGAAGGACAGAGCCCCTCAACGCTGCCAGCTCATCTTTGACTACCAGTGCGCCCCTATCCCGGGCTGTCTCCTCCTCGTCATCCTTCTTGGCAGCTCCCCCCTTCGGCCAAGACCGTAATGTCTCAACGTCTTCTATGATGACGTCCACCAGCTGGGAACAGGTCCTCTCACCCCAGGTCGGATTTGTTCCCGAGTACACGATGGTTCCCACCACCTCCATTCCTGAACTTCCAGCTCTAGACTCGTCACAACCCAGCCCCAATGTTTCCAATGGCCGTTCGCCACCTTGCACCCCTCAATTGGCAAGTAGAATCTACTACACTTCCCCTGCCTCGGAGCAAGGGGGATTCCATAACCTACAGGGAGAGCTGCAGGGCGACATGACCTTGATGGGCCAGGTTTCCCACATGATGTCGGTGCCCAACTCCACTTCCATGGCTTCTGTGGCATCGTTCGCTTCAGGACCTGGCGGACCCTATCGTCAATCGACACTGGGGACAATTATGGAAACGCCGGCTCAGACAGATATGGGCTTCTCCGGTCAATTGCCATCCCAGCCTACCTTCCAGGCAGTCGATTACCCCCCGGTCCCGGGCATGTCGCTCAACTACCAGGGCTATCAGCCGATCCCGTCCACTATGGATCAGCAGGGGTTGGACATCCAGGCATGGTCCAATCAGACTTACAACGTCCAGGCTCAACAACACGGACAAGCACCTCCTCCTTCTAATTACTTCATGGCAAATCAACCTTCGGGGTATCCGGGAGTCCCACAACGACATGCCTCGACGTCGTATTTGAACTACCAAGTAAGAGGTAACGATGCGCCACCATTCCCAGGGATGCCTAGGTCAGTATCGGCATCGTACATTCAACAGAGTCAGCCGAGTATGCCAATCTTCATGCCACCTTCCATGCCGAATCTCCCTCCGTCCATGGTGACTGGGGGCCTGTTCCCCTCGAGGAGCACCGACGGTCAAGACTTTGATCGCATGAACAGTTCCGGTAACGTCGACGTTTCTTGGAACACGTATCAAGGCGGCGCAGAAATACCCGATACACCAAGGAAGAGGCAGACCTTCCCTCCCGTTGGTAAACGACTTCGACCGGGTCCCAAGCCCAAGCCCAAGACTCCTAAGAAGGGTAAGGGGATTGGAAGCTCGATGGATTCGTCGCCTATCATGAACGAGCATATCGATCCTCAGATCCTGGGTCGACCCATGGGGCATGTAGACGATGATGAAATCCACCAGCCCATTGCCGGACCATCCTATTCGAATATCCATTCAGGCCCTCCTTCCCCTCAACCCCAAAACTTAGTGTTCGGACCCGACCTCTCCATGGTCCGATCAAGCTCCTCAGGTCTTGAACCTCTGTCAGCAACCTCGTCGACCTTCCCAGTCTCCTCTCAAACCATGCAGCTCTCCTCCTCGCACCCTCTCGGACCGCACTCGCAGGGTGGCAGCTCGGATTCATACCAACAACAGCCGGTACTATCCCTCCAACCGCCTAGGAATGCGTTCCAAGATCCTCAAGCCATCGCTGGTCTCCCCCGCTCGTTCCTTGAGACACTGTATACATGCTTTTTGACGACTGAGGGATCTGTCACCGGACAACCTGTCAAGAGGTTCAAGTGTTTGATTGATGGTTGCGAAAGACATTTCCCGAGAAAGAGCGCGATCCATAGTCACATCCAAACGCATCTCGAGGATAAACCGTATGTCTGTACTGCGGATGACTGGTACGTTTTTCTATTCATACTGTTGTAGTGTACTCAACTAACATGAATACTGGGAACAGTCACGCGGCCTTTGTTCGTCAACACGATCTTAGACGCCACACTCGGATCCACTCGGGCACAAAACCATTCCCATGTCCATGGTGAGTTGATCCTTCCTATTTACTATATGCAGAAATCAGAACGAGGACTGACAAGACATCTCTAGCGGGAAAGGCTTCGCTCGAGGAGACGCGTTAATGCGTCATCGTCAACGAGGGATCTGCAGTGGTTCCTTGGTTCCCCGTAGGGATTCTCCGTAATCACCGACATTCCCGGGAAACCTTCTCGAGCCTTGTCCAGTCCCAGTTCCTTCCTGACATGCGTTCCTCTTGCCTTGCCTTGCCTTCACGTACTATAAAAACACCATGGACTTTAACCAGCTTTCAAGAATCATAGCATACCGCATATTCATTCCCAATACTATGTACCTTCGATATATTTAGTGCTCCATCGTATTCTGTTGTCTTCCACACCTTGTGAATATAGGACTACACAGCCTTTAAATATGTCAACCTTTCGTACTTTGCCATTCTGCTTGCCCTATGCATGCCAATGCTCTGCTTCTTCCTTCTTTCTTCGATTGGGGTCTCGCATAAGTGATAGTCCAGTGATTGAGTAGACCGGAGCTGATCACATCAAGATACTAAGGTGAGCATGGCTGAGTCGCTCAGACGTACTCCAAACCATACGTATGAGGTGACGACAAGCAAAAACCCTGATCATCGAATTCATTGCACTAAAACATCTATAGACATGAAGATCCTAAATCCTTGCCAACCCGCTGAGCTTCTACCAAGGCCATCCATACCGCTTCTACACGCACTCTAATCCGACGGGTATACGATTATTTTGAAACACAATATTCTCAACCCCCAAGATCGACTTCCTCTTCCACTCGCTGTTCCACACCTCGTCAGATTCATGCCATCGTCCGATGCGACTTTGCTTGTTCGCCTGGTCCTCTGAGACTTGGAACCCTTTCAACGATTATAGACCCTTGGCTTTGATACCTGCTGCGGCTTCTCGGGCCGCTTGTCGCTCGGCGAGGTCGACACCCACGAGCTATTGTCCGAAGATTAGTAATGCTTAGTAACGTATCGTGAGGTCATCCAGGACAACGTTGCCCGGTGTCGTGGCTAGCCGACGACACGAAAACAACTCACAATCTTACTAGCCTTCCAGAACTGTACCATATTGATGACTTGCTTGCCGAACATTACTGGGGCTGAAAATCCAGCAACCAATTGAGGCCATGTGACGTTCCTCAAGATCCGGATTATAGTCCCCACTGCTTTCGGGTTGGAGAGGGCGATCTCGGAAGAGTAGATGTAGGATGGGATTGGGAAATTTGGAAGGAGAGGTTTGGTCCAGAATGCATTGAGGTAGAGACAGACGAAGAAGGCTTCGTTGAGGAAGCAGAAGAGGAAGAGGGTAGTCTGATAGAAACCGCATCCACGTGATCAGCGAGAAGTCATCCATGAATGTCAATGTAACAGTAGTGGGAGAGATGACTTACCGAGTTATTATAGTACAGCCATAGGATTCGGGAAACATCAGAGGTGACTGCCTTGTGACTTGACGAGCCGGTGACCAATGACCTGGACAATATTGTTAGTTCTCGAACACTTTACTGGGGATATGGTGTCAACAAAGGTTCATATCCGACTTACGAGTACATGTGTATGTAATGCGACGAAAAGTCTAGTGTGATCAGGAACTGGAACAGAATAGACCAGGATGGATAAGACGAGGACAAGAAACATAGCAAACAAGCTGTCGTGCACCTGATTCGTACACCCAGGGTCAGCGCCTTCACACCTCGGTCATCACGCAGTCCCAACCGAGGACCACCACCACCCACCGGTCGGTCACCATATCCAGAACACTACCGAATTTGCTGGTCTGTCCCAAAGCTCTTGCAGCTTGGCCATCTAGAGCGTCAAGCAGACAGGAGATCGTGTAGAGTACTGTGCAAACTTTGGGATGGTAGGGCATAAAGCACAGAGAGGCTGCTGCTAGGATCACCCGAGTGTATCCGATAAGATTGGGGACGAAGAGGAATACATTCTCGTCCCTCCTGTGGAGAGATACCAGGTGTCAGCCTTCTAGATATTGCCGTGCAGCACGCCCGAGGTCTGAAGAAGGAAGAGCAGGCTTACGTCGTGGTCCTAACGATGTCCGGAACAACAAAAGACTAATCAGTAATCCATCCAATTTCCTCGGCAACATAAAAAAAATCAGCAAAGGATCTCACGCAAGATCGACGGCACTAGATAAAGAATGCGTTCGTCAGTATAATCGTCATTGCAAGTCCGCTCTTTAAGGAGATCGCATATGGCCTCAATCACTCGCAAACACAGCAGCTTCTCGATCGGCGTCCGGACTTACTATTTGGCATCCCAGACCTCATCCCTCGTCCGGCTCCTGCTCCCATCCCGGGGACGCATCTTGGTCTCGCCAGCACCATGCGGTTGGGGGGACATAGCAGTCGTGGTAGATGACGTTGGTGTCGAAATCTCGGGTGTGGCTTGCTTGGAGCGGGTCGTGGGCGGCATGATTGGTTCGTGACGAGTTGCGGAGATAGCTGGTTGCTCGGCTAGGTAAACTGCGGCCTTCTTGCTCTCCTGAACGTGCTCCCCGTGGTATTAGATGATGACAGGCGATGCCGGGAGGGGGATGGAGAGACGATGAATGGAATAAGTGGGATGGGATGGTTAAACGGTGACGAAGGTGCAGTGGCCGCATGGCCGAGCGGGGAGAGCCGAACACAAACGGGGAGGGCCGAATAAACAAATAACGCGTTATATAGCCAGCTGCAGCCAGCTAGATACTCTATGATATGGTTAAACCGAATGGTCTGCTTTGCCTGTCCTATACATAGACGTGGACCAGCGACTTCCAGCTGTCAAGCACAATGGCGAGCTCATCGTCACTGCTCAGCTCAGCTCCTCATACCCCGATAAGGGCCAACTTGGCTTCATCCTCATCAATCCCAGCCCCATCCCCTTCGTCCCGGAACAATCCAATCTCACTTCGAATCTACAAAGCTATCGGGACCTCGTTCGATGATCCGGGCTCTCGAGAGGCTCTTGAAATTGCCTCCAGCTTCTACTCACCTTCAGCAGCTCCTTCGGAATCGATCAAGTCTAGCGGACGAGCTCGGAAAGATAGCCGAAATGGGATACTGCATGAAGAGGATGAGGAGAAGGGAAGGGGTGGGACCGTGGAGGAGGACCTTGATCTGCCTAGGAGAACGTTGGTGAAGGGTCAGACTGCTGCTATGGCGAGAAAACATCTCAAGCGGGATGTGGAAGCCAAGTTGGCTGGGGGGAGTCAGAAATTCCTCGAAGCATTTGGGGAAGTGGATAAGGTGAGCTTCACATTTCGGCTTATCTGCATATACTTTATAAACACAGCTGTGATTCGCAGACCGGGGTAGTAGCGATAATGATTAACACTGCTACAGAAACTTGACGTCCTTAGGGAACATATGAGGGAAATGCAAGTCCGATGCGACCAAGTACAGGCAGAGTTGGACCAAGCCAACCACGGCACAAAGTATCTGCTAGAACGTGCAGATGGTTTACGCTCCCAGAGGTTTGTCTATTCTTTGATGTATACATCAGCGGATACTGATTATGCCCTGTTATGACAGAGCGTCAGCCCAGCTTCGAGCGACTCTTGTCAATCTCTTCCTGACTCGTTTCACACTGTCCGAGGCCGAACTCGCAGCATTGACGTCTAGGGATGTTCCTGTTGGCAAGGAGATCTTCGAAGCGTTAGATCGAGTAGAGGCCATCCGTCATGATTGCCAGACGCTGTTAGGAGGGGAGGAAGGGAGTATGACAGCTGGGTGAGTATTTGGTTCCTCTATCTGCGAGCTTGAACTGAACTGACAAGCGATGGCTGCTAGTCTGGATATCATGGCCTCTACCTCGACTCAACTGGAGGCTGGTTATCAGAAAATCCATCGGTGGTGCCAATTCGAGTTCCGCCAATTCACCCGAGAAGGTCAATTAGAGGTGTCAGATGTTATGCGAGAGGCCATGAAACGACTCAGAGAACGACCAGCGCTGTTAAAGTAGGGCTGTTTATCGATGTTGGCGATCAAGTGCTGACAGATACGTAATCTCCCAGAGACGCCCTCCAAGTCCTGACTTCAACCCGTCACTCTTCCATCCTAAATTCATTCCTGGACGCCCTTACTCGAGGTGGACCGAATGGATTGCCGCGGCCAATAGAACTGCATGCCCATGATCCCACACGGTACGTTGGAGACATGTTAGCCTGGGTCCACCAGACTACAGCCAGTGAGCATGAATTTCTGGAGTCTCTGTTCGGGGTCAAGGAGAAGCGTAGAATGGTCGGACAGGCTAGGTCGCCCGTGCAAGTGATGGAGGGGGAGCGAGAGGAGGAGAAAATGGTGGCCGAGAGTATGGACAGGGATTTGGAGGGGTTGAGCAGGCCGTTGAAGGTGAGTGCTCGCGGCTTTGACGTCTTCCAGCGACACATATAGGGCTAGGAGACAGTCTATATGTGGACAATCTGCTTCAATTCTCTTGCTCACCATGTGGAGTACAGATGCGCATACAACAAACGATCAAATCCCAAGAGGGTATCATTATGGCGTACAAGATTGCCAACCTTCTTCAATTCTACCTTGTCACTATGCGGAAGACGATTGGTCACGAAGCATTATTATGCACAACGCTTCAAGAGTAGGTCCTGTGTACGGGATATCCCACCGTGGGAGTGAAGAAATGGCCATAGCTGACAATGGGTTATAGAATCTACGACCAATCCTACCAAGCATTTCTTGAGACCCTTGAAGCACAAGGGCGTTCCCTGTTACGTTTCCTACACGTAAGCCCATCTACCCTTTTCGTATACTGCCACCAGTATTCTTTCGAGGAATCGCTGTAGATTGTAGTCACCATTCGGAGACTCTCAAGTGCAACCGATGGATAAAACTGACGCCCTTTGCCCCGTAGCCCCCAGACGCGACCTTGACCCCACCTCTGGCCTTGCGAGATGCCGCTCAAATCCTGCGAGAAATTATAGCAGTCTACGATTCCTCGCTAGTCGACGAAAGCGACCGCGCGGCAGATTCGGACTTTGCAACACTCCTGAAGAAAGCTGTAGATCCCGCTGTGGAGATGTGTGAGCGTATGGCGGATATGCGGGAGAACCAGAGGAAAATTGGTGCAGGCGGGGCTGGGAGCTCGGATTGGGAGAGGGATATCTTCTTGATCAATTGTTTGGGGTATTTACAGGTCAGTCGTGGTTTGCTGTTTGTGGCTCCATGGTTTGGAACAGCCGTTAGAAGTGTAGATAGGACAGGTGCTGATGTTGTTTGGTTAGCATACACTCGAGGCTTATCCTTTTACCGGTGCGAGGGTTGCGTTGATGGAGGAGCAGATCCAAAAACACGTTCAGTCTATGACGTTTGAGCATGTGAGTTGGATCTCTGTTTATCGTGAGACGCATGAGGAAGCGTGGATGGATACGTGCACAGTATGCATACGGAGATCATCGCTGTGGCCAATGACGCATTGTACTTGACACCGTCCAACGTTAGCTGACTATATCTGTTCAGCACGGGAAACTCCTCGAACAATGCGGTCTAGCGCCAATCATGAAAACTATCCGCACCCGACCTCCAGATGTATGTCTTATCCCAGTCCCTTATCATCTACCCATCTATTCCCACTCGTCCAGTACTAACATCAAATAATAGACCCCCCTCTCAAGACTCCCCACCACCTCCCCAAAGAACCTAACAACCTCCCTAACGACATTCACGAATTTCCTAAACCACGTGGAAGTACTCACATCCCACCATCTCTCGCTGTTAACCTCGACTAAATTGTCGGAACAAATTCACCGTACAGCTCTTAGGAAGATTAGTCAGGCTTATGCGGAAGTTGCGGAGCGGGTTTTGGATCCTAAAGAGGGTTATGAGTTTGGGGAGACTTTGCTCAGGAGAGGGGGGGAGGAGGTAGAGGTTGCTCTTGGTGTTCGGGGGGAGTGGGGGGATGATAGTTATGATAGTGAGGAGGACGAGATTGAGATAGAGTAGGAGTTGTGAGAGTCATACTGAGATGATTGCGAGATTGGATTGGATGGACGATGGATTTACAACGACGTACTGGTGATCTATGTTAGGATTACTCCTTCCTCCAGGTTTATGAAATCATCGATGAGCATGCATACGATCCCAGATTCACCATCTATAACGCGCCATCATAAATCAAATCAAGTCCATCGCTCAACCCCGCTTCCCAATTCGTGCCCAGCCTTTAGCATCTCCGCCAAATGGCCCAAGACCAAATCTATCTCATGAATACCTTTTACCCGTTCTCCTAATCCTTGAAGAACAAGGCCTTGATCTGGCTCATCGTATCGTCCGGCGAGGTGACCGAGTGTCCCACAGTCCTCTTGTCCGAGAAGATCTCGTAGTCATTTCCACCTTTATATGTCTGTCGTGGCTGACTGTCAGTAACTTCTTCACCAAGCAGAGGACATTGTTATGTAGGTGGGAGTGTGGGACTGACCTTGTCCCCGAAGAAATGGATTTCCTCGAATCCTTCACCTTGGACATGTTGCAGCGAGTAGGTTTTGTCCCAGCCTATATTTGTCGGAAGTATCAGTCAATGAGGAAGTTCACCCAAATTCAATAAGGAATGATGGCAAGAGCACGCTTGATCTATAGATACGGGATACTGTCCACCTACTCACCAGTGGGGAAAACGTCGAATGAGAGTTGTCCACCGATAGAGTAGGTCATATCAAGGTGTGGGAAGTTCTTCTTGAGAGCCTCGATCATCGTGGCACGGATGTGGTGTTCCTGTGAGGATGGGTTAGCTAAGGCTTTTTGGTGATCATTTTCCGAGAAAGATGGGCAGGTGGCGCCCATTTGTTTCCAAGTACTCGAGCAATGGACGTTATCTAGGACACCCACGTTGTCATAGGTCTGGAAGTCAAGTCGTTCTGGGTATCTGTAACGTTGGTGGTCAGTACCATTACACGGGACAATAGGTATCCATGACAAACTTACGAGGCGTTCCTTCCAATCGGGGAAACATTGATCATACCATTTCGGAATTCGATGAATGTGCCCCTATCAAACAACGATGATCAGTTCAAGCGCCGTACATATTACATTGGATGACGAATCTAGAGCAGTACAACAACAAAGAAAATCCACCTTTTGATAGGAATATCGAGCTCTGACAAGTATCGAAGGATAAAGTTGACAAGTTTCTTGTACTGTTCCTCGCCGACATGTTGGATAAAGTTGGCAGAGGCGAGTGGTTTGGAGAGCTTCCAAGCGGTCAGACCGTTCTCGGCGAAGCAATAGTCAAAGTTATCGAGGACTGTGGATTTTCGATGGTCGATGACCATGATAATAAAATAGTCGGGTGAAGACGGAAGACGCACTGGGTCAGCTACCATATTCTTCCCTCTACCCTGCAGTACAATATCTGACAACCACCACTCACTATTCTCCCCATCAACATGCAACTGTTCTTCAATCTTGCTGAAATCACTCCCTCCCACAAATGCAATGGCAGTGTATTCCCTCAATTTCTTGAGTGTAGCGATCATCTCTGGCGTAGCGCTCTTTCGAGCGAGCGACAGGGTCCCATCCACGTCGAACATGCAAATGGTTTTTGGGAATTTGCGTTCCGTGAAAGGCTTCACGCCGGGGGGGAAGATGTCTTTGGGAGTTGTTTCGGCCATGGTCTTGGTGTCGGTAGGAGAGTGTCTGGTGTAGGAGAGAGGGGAAATCACCGATGGTATAGGTAGTCACTGTCTGAACTGCTTGTAGCTTATAGCCTTTATGGCTCTCACGCGTTATAACCTACGGCGGCCGGCATACCGCCACGTGGATGGGGGACACGTGGTCTGGGAAAGTGAGAGTTGATAGAATGACGTGTCTATTGCTCATACTAAAGTGATAACGCCTTACACGTCGTAAGGCACGGTGCGCGTGGAGGCAAAAAGTCAGCAACAACCTTCACCACCACCTACATCCATCTATCAGTCATCCTCTGCATCTCTCTCCCCTCTTTGGTCCATCTCTGGTACAGTAAAGATCACCCCCAACACTGTGGAGACCATCATCCACCCATGGCACGCCAACCTCGCTTGACGAAAGCTGAATCAACAAGCCCAACTGCCACTGCCACCCTCCTCCCAGCTCCCACTCACAAATCCAAATCTCCAGTAGCACCCTCCACACTCACTCGACGAATCACTCGCCAAACCTCTATTCACCCATCAGAAACCACCTCCATATCGCCTTCACCATTACCCGAAATCTCTCCCTCCAGCAGCGCACCTTCCACGCCGGAACCATTAGCGCGGTCTACAAGCCACGAGGACCGAGAAGCAATGTTTCATTCGAGAGAGGGTGGAGCGTTGCGTGGTCGGAATATTGAGGATATAGGGGACATGCAGGAGAAGGGGGTCTTGATGGGTCGGTCTAGTTCGACTGACTCGTTAAATGGGGATGGTAGATTGGGCGTGCCAGGGAGTAATGGGATGATACGTCGGATTTCTTCGAGAGAGCCTACGGAGATCTCGATGAAGAGGGAGAATCATGACGAGGCGTCTTATGAGGGCTCGGGGTTGAATAATCGGAGAGACAGAGAAGCTTTTGCATTGTTGGTCATGCTCTGTGGGTATCCATCGTCAAGAGTCAACGGAGAATACCATACTGACGTCCTTTGTAGATCTGTCAGTACTCATTTCAGTTTTCCACCACCACCCCTTCCACCACTCCCCTTCCCACACTATCAAAACCTTTGTTTAGGCCTCATAGAACTGACTCATCCCTGCGTACAGCCTCCAAGGTGTCCCCCTAGGCTTGACTTTCGGTACCCTTCCGTTCCTCTTGAAACCCCATCTCTCCTACTCGCAATTAGCAGTCTTCGCGTTGGCCACCTGGCCATACTCGCTCAAGCTGTTATGGTCACCTATCGTGGATGCCTGGTTCGTGCCTAGATGGGGGCGAAGGAAGAGCTGGATTGTACCTGTACAAGGTATTGTTGGGCTTGGTCTGTGGATTATTGGCGGAAGGGTTGAGCGGTGGTTAGACGCGGTAAGTCCACTCGGGATGACCTTCTCACTGTTACCACGACAGTGTCAGGGATAGTGCTGAGATAGCTCATTTTTCCAGGATAACTTAGACGTCCGCTTCATTACCGCCGTGTTTGGCTCCTTGATATTCGCAGCTGCAACGCAAGGTGAGTTACTCTTATGTTAGATGATTTGCATTTTATTGACTCTTAACCATCCGACCTCAGACATCGCCGTAGATGGTTGGGCCCTGACGCTACTGTCTCCTCCCAACTTATCGTACGCTTCAACAGCTCAAACCATAGGATTGGGCATTGGAACAGCTTCCAGCTTCACCGTGTTCCTGGCGTTCAACTCAGTCGATTTCTCGTGAGTCGATAGTTTACGTCAATATCAATTCAGGTACAAGTCTGATTCTCTTGCTGCAGAAACAAATATTTCCGCTCTCAACCTCTTGATTATCCCCTCGTCTCGCTAGGGTGGTATATGCGCTTCTGGGCTTGCATCTATCTCTTGGTGACTCTCGGTCTGGCATGGGGAAAGACGGAAGATCCTGTCAGTGAGGATGATCCTGATATGGACGTCAAGAAGGTTTATAAGGTCATGTGGAGTATTGTTAGACTAAAGAGTGAGTTGTTCTTATCGTCGACGTTTCCTCCCGTACCTGACAGAGCTATACCTTGTTTGTATCAGATATTCAATCTTTCCTCTTCATCCATCTAATCTGCAAAATCGGCTTCCAAGTCAACGACTCGGTAACCTCCCTCAAACTCCTCGAGAAAGGCCTATCGAAAGAGGATCTAGCCGTAGCTGTACTCCTAGATTTCCCAGCACAAATGGCAGCAGGCTGGCTAGCCGCCAAATGGTCTCGTCCAGATCATTCGCAGTCGTCTGGGTCGAGTAGACATCCGTTGACAGGTGGAGGAGCAGGAGTGGGAGGTACGCTGAAACCATGGATTTATGCTTTCTGGGCGAGACTCGGGATGGCGGCTATCGCTACTGTGGTAGTCTGGGCATTCCCTAGTAATGGGAAGGTCGGGAATGGGTATTTCGGAATCGTCATTGCGACTACACTTCTGGCATCTTTGACGAGGTGCGTAATTCTTCCATGACCGGTAGTCGTCTTTTATTCGTGAGCTAATATCATCTGCCCCTGCGAGTAGCACTGTCCAGTTTGTCGGGATCACCGCCTTCCATACTCAGATTGCTGATCCATTAATTGGTGGAACATATATGACTGTGAGTAGCCTTGTCCACTGCCTTTGTAATCCTGTTATCGAAATTGATGAAGACGCTACACAGCTACTCAACACCATCAGCAACCTCGGCGGAACATGGCCCAAAGTAAGTTTCCCCTACTACAATCTACACAAAAACTGACCCTCCTCAGCCCCTAGTCCTACGAGGCGTAGACCTCCTAACGACATCCACCTGTCTCCTGCCCTCAACCCTCCTCTCCTCCTTCTCCTCAATAAACGGACAAGAATGTACCTCGGAACAAGGGAAACTCCAATGTTCCCAGGCCGGGGGGGAATGTGTGATTATAAGAGATGGGTATTATTGGATGTCCGGCTTCTGCGTCGTTTTGGGCGCGAGCTTGTTGGTTCTGTTTATCCTCCCTACGGTGGGACGATTACAAGGTGAGTTGGAATGTTGCTTTTTCTCCACTGTTGCTTGAGGTTGTTCATGGATACAAGGCTGATGATGATATGATTATTAGCTTTGCCGATGTCAGCTTGGAGAGTCAAGATTCCTAATTAGAGATGTTTAGAATTATCTGTAGAGAACCTCCATCAGGCATGCCAAGCCATAATGTATACCATTGAATGTTGACTGCACGTTGACGAGAATCACTCGACATTTTCACTCTGTTTCACAGAATAAGAGAAGATGACACTTCCATTATGCAATTACACAAGAATAACGAACGAGACCAATGCTACGCAGTGTACCCAACTTGTACTATCCCATCCCAAATCCCTGCCCAAGAGTCTAATCATCCTCACCCCCCGCACCCCGACGCCGTCGCTGCTTCCCAGCCTCCCTAAACCGTCTCTTATACTCCCGAGTCAGTCCAACCCTCTCCCTCTCCCAAATCTCCTTCATCGTCTCATCGTTCCCAACCCTCCAAAACGGTACCAACCCCGCACCAGTCGCACCCATCTCATTCCTCACTCGCGCAGATCCCCACCCCGAATCAACCCTCCCACTCCCAGCTCCCGTCCATCCACCCCCACCCCCCGTCTCTTCTGCGCTAGCAGGAACGTCAGTATCAGCCTTGATACCTGAGTAATCGTCCGTCAGTGCGTTGCGCGCTGTGGTGGGTCCTAGGGATTTGGGGAGGGAGGGTCCGACGCTGAAAAATAGGGGGATGGAGGGGGAGGGGTCGAAGATTTCTTGTGGGGTTTGGATGGGGAGAGCTTCGACTTCGGGTTCCACTTGAGTTGGTTCCATTGGGGCGGGGAGATGGAGGTCTGAGTCTTCTTCCAGCTCTATGTCGAGATTTTGGAGGAGGGAGAACGTTGGTGCTGTAGATAGGAGTCAGCTGTTAGTCCGCTGGGTAATGGAGATGGAGATGGAGAGGAGAGACGAAGGGAGGAAGATATTTACCATCATCGGCTCGCGGGGCGAACATGTCTTTCAACGTTGATTTTGGATTGGCAATTTTGGCTTGGATCTTGGCAGAATTTCCTGTGGATGGGATAAGATCCTCATTAAGCGTACCGGACTCGTCCTCCTCTGATGATTCGTCCGAATCTGACACAGAGTCCGAAGCCTCCGACGTAGACTCCTCTCCAGTATCCTCGGTCACCTCGGATTCCCCGCTCTCACTCTCACCCTCACTCTGCTCCGCCCCATCCAAAGCTCCACCTCTCAACCTCAACATCTGATATTCCCCCTCCTCACTCTCGTCGTCGTCTTCCGCAAAACCCGCCCATTCATTCTTCCGCATCCTCTCTCCCTCGGCTTGCAGATTCCCCCCCAGGAGATTCCCGAGCACTGATAGCCCTTTGGAGCGTTCTTCTCGAGCTAGATCGAGGAGGGGGTCGGAAATTGTGGGGAGCTGGTGAGAGGGCTTTGATGCTGGTGCTGATGCAGGTGACAGTGTTGGGGACGGAGATGGAGATGGTGTATCGACAGGAGGTTGTTGAGCCTTGGGTGGGGTAGAGGAGATAGATTCAGTGGCGGGCTCGGGTGAGACGGGATCCCTGGTTGGGAATAGAGGGGATGATGGATGGTCCACAAGGGCGTCGGGTATTGTAGGCTCAGACTGAGAATTGAAAGACACAAGGTCTTCCTTCCCATCTTCTGATCCCAATGAAGCATCCTCTGGAACGTCGTCTCTCCGCGAAGCGAATAAAGGCGAACTTTCCCTCTCATCAAGAGTAGTCTCTCCGCCCATAGAAAGCCCAGCGAACAATGGCGAATCAGGAACAACCGCCCCAAATTCCAAGTCATCTCCCACAGTCTCCAGATCAGCGGGTCGCCGCTTCCCGAGTACCACTTCCTCATCAACCACCTCTCCATCGACAATTCTTCGCCATACCCCGATCACCTTGCGTTCGTCTTCGTCACCGTCCACTGCCTCATTGTCGTCCTGAAGCTCCCCCTCCAGATCTTCGTACTCCCAGCCTTCTTCCACGGCTATTACTTCATCGTCTTCCATAGATCCAGCCAACGCCTCCTCCCCTAGATGGGAAGGCTGCCATCGACTCGGATCTACAACTCTTCGTGGGGCTCGGGAGATGGCTGCTCGAGGGCGTTTGTCCGCTGGACGTTTCGATGCAGTCTGTTTAGCTGGTTTCGAGGATGCAATGGAGGGAGGTTGGAGGGGATGAGTAGGCCGGATGCAAAGTGGCCGAATCAGATGATGTGAAGGAGTCAATATCCAGTGCTGGACCTATATCAGCTGGTGATGAGTCGGTGTCAAAGAAAAAACGTACTGGCTTGACCATGTAATTCTCCTCCGTGACCATTCTCATATCCTGGGCCTGCTTCCCAACGTCCTCTGGCCTACTACGATTGAGCCTTCTTCTCTTTTGCCTGAGAGCCAGCTCGACGACTTCTGCACGAGGATTACGCTCCGCTTCGACGCTAATTACTTGTCTGATGAGTTTGGTCATTTGGCAAAAAGGTCGACGACCTACCGAGCCTCATACCGTGGCTTAGCTTCAGCAAGACGGAGCTGGGTACCTCTCCAAGTTGATCCTGACATGATGTTTAGACCTGACCAGGAAGAGTCCAGTAGTCAGACCTCGTATAGGGGGGACTCTAGCGTCCAAGTTGAAATGCTTACATTTCCTCAGCTGCTGCGGTGTCGTCTCGATGGTGAAGAATGTAAATGCTCGTGGTTGACCTTGAATGATTGTCAGACCAGATTTTCAATCACAGAAAAAAGGACATACCTAGAGCATCCGGCTGCATATCTTCCACCTCACGAACGGAACCGAAACTGTTGAAGCGGTCCTTGATATGTGCCGGTGTTATTGACGGGGTAAGACCAGCAACATGAAGACGCTTCACGACGGTGGCAGAGCTTTCTCCCATATCGCTGCTGTAGGATAGGTCGCCCAATGATAGGCTTTCGATGCTTCTAGTTGTAAGATGAATGTAGGAAGAGGGAAGTTTTGGGTGAGTACTTCTATCTAACAGATTTCGTTTTCAGGCACAGCAGTCACGTGACTGACTTTGTTGATGAAACGCGTACGTTGGATTCCAAGTTTGATAGATAGCGTTAGAAATAGCAGTACTTACCTCTTGACCTACTGTTCATCGTTCAAACGTACAGCAATATAGCCTGGACTTCAGCTAGACTCTACACTGGAACTGACAGAGATGGTAGTGGTACGCCCAACAAACCTCCATCGGGTGTATATCCAAACCCTCCTCTCCCGTCGAGCAATGCGCGAGGAAACCGCTCTGGAGCTGTACAAGCGAGCCATAGGCATTTGCCAAGGTGAGTTTACCCTTTCCACTGATAGTCTGCAATACGCTCCATACTAACTAAGGATGTCAGCCCACGACGAGCGATTCCAGCCTGAGCATGACCCCGATCTCGATGGTCTGTCAGCTTTTATTGATGAGATCTCCAATCTTCTGGACGAAGTTGGGATGACCGTTAGAACAGGCAGGGAGGAGACTGCAAAGGGGAAAAGTTGGATCGCTCTTGTGAGCTTGCACATCGGTCACGCTAGGGAAGCTCCTGGAACGACGTAGCTCATCATCTCTGTCTCAGGTAAATACAGATCCAACGGATGTCGCGAAATTAGCGACAGATTATTCCCCGCTTGAGATTTCATATTATCGAGAAATTGTGAGTCCTGCCTCATTCAGCCTCTCTATCTTAGCAAGGACATTTCGACGCAGTCGCAACGCACTGACAAAGCATCCCGTATGAAGGTATCAGCCATCATCACTTCGTACCCTGCTAATTCGATAGGCTCCATCGCGGCACTCAGTCTGGCGTCGAAGCTGAATGCGCAGATGGCCAAGTCAACCGCTGAGGTCTTGCTGGCTTCCTTCGTTTCGAGAGGCTGGCTTGCGAGGTCCAAGTGGGTATTACCCTCTGTGTATCATACTACAGAGGGTTACTAATGGTTCTCGTCAGGCGCGGTCGCTTTTCCCTAGGTCCGAGGGCTATGTTGGAGTTGGAGACGTACCTAAGAGGATCTTTCGAGGAGTATTTCCAGACTTGTGGGAAGTGCCATAAGCTTCTGTTGACCGTGAGTTGATGACCAGATTGAAGATTGAATTGTGTCAGACTGCTACTTTGCCGTCAGTATGGCTGATGATCTGGGCGTTTTACGATATGTCTGGTGTCCAGGGCATTGCCTGCACATATAGAGACTGTAAGTAGCAAAGATTTCATCTTGGTCACCTACTTTTTCTGTTTCTGTGACTCGTGGCTGTCGACTGCGAGAATGCTCTATGCGAATCCCGACAGTACACCGTCACCTAAGTTTCCATTCTTGTCCTCGATACTCTCAAAGATCTCCGAATACCCTCTCCCTCCCTCGCACCCATCTCATCCATCCAAATTTTGACGCAAGTTGTAGTCCACTGACCGACTACAGGCGATACCCACGTCCACCCCTACTGTTACGCGGCCCTCGTTCGACGACCCGGAGCCTCCTGTCCAAAATGCCACGCTCTCTACGAAACCCACCCGCCAAAAGATATTGGCGAAAAGGCCGTCCCAGTCGGTGAAGACGAGTGGAATACTTTGGGGAGGAAACGGAAGAGACCGTCGAGAGGTGGTGCTCTTCTTGACGATGCAGAGGAAGAGGAGGGGGAGGAGTATGAAGAGGAGGAGGGTGAGGATGCGGCAGAGGGAGAGGGCGAGGAGTCCGTGAGTCTTTAGATGGTTGTGGGCTGAATACTGACAAGATTTCGGTAGAGTGCCCAACCGTCCCGAAGAACTAGTGGGAGGGTCGGACGAACGCAGACTAGGGTACTGGATTCGCAGCTCAGTGATGATGGCTCTGAGTGATTGCTCGACGGCTCCCCTCACTCCAGACATTGTAGAGATAGAAGTCGACTGGAATGGTGTGAATATAGTCAAGAAAACTTCGGAATGGTTGATGCTTATGAAGGTATCGACCTTCGTGGACATTCGGCGTATGTAGGCTAAATTAGTGAGATTTAGTGTTGTATATAGTGCATGGTGCATCAACATGAGAGCATACTGTACACCAACGGCGGTAGTAGTAACACCTCTCAACCAAGGTCTACAATAGTCCGTCATGGAGCAAAGTTAACGGGCGTGCAGATATGCCATCAACATTTGTGTATGCATCATGAATACGAATACTCTGGTCTAATGTATCACAGCCATGACATGAAGACAGGTATCCGAGGGGAACGAACGGAACGGGAAAACAATGTCCACAGTTTGCGACACCCTGGACGGATGATGGCGATGATGAATGATTTGATCAATGGAACGCTATGAAATGACATCGTATGATTGACCAAAATCAGGAAGATGGATAGTGGTAACAGGTGAGTAGTGGGTGGAAGTTGAGCGGTGGAATGAGTTGATGTGTGGAAGACCTTTATTTTCTGACGACGATGAAGCGAATTCTAGCGCTTCATATTTGGTACCGTATCCGTAGCCGAGTCTTCGTGAATTCGTTGAAATGTGTAACCGAGTAGAATGTATTGACAGATATAATGTGACGTGTGGCATATGAGGTATCTTGAAATTCGAATCGTGCTGAAGCTGAAGTGGTGTATGTGCGGTAAATTCTTGATGGAATGGTGGAAATGGGTATCTCTATGTGATGTGATAGGATGATATAACCTTCTGAGGTTTTTAGAAGGTATCTGCGGCGTCGAGTTTGTCGATGATTCGGAAATCCGAGTGGTGAACTCACTCGGGAACGGTTAGCTCTCCCGTTGAGCAATCGATTAGGGGCATCGGTAATTAGCAGTAGGACTACCGTAATCCCTCTGCCAACTGCAATAGATTGGTAGATCACCTTCCATCAACAGGGAAGCGATACACACATCCTAACCAGAAACAACCCTCTTTCCCTTCCCCTTGCTCGGGCCCTTTGTCCCGGCGCCTCCTGTACCTACACTGCCACCTCTTCCCCTACCACTTCGTCTGGAGGGTGCGAGATACCTCAAACCTAGGTCAACATTCGCGATCCCTGGTTCCGTAGTCATCATCAACCCCATGTGCTCGGGGTCCTCAAATACCCTCGACTGCATTGCGGGACTTGAGGTACTCGATCCCACTCTGCTCCCTTGCAGAAAAGGCTCATCGGGATGCGACCTCTGCAATTGCCCATCGGATACACTCCTCCCCAACATCCCACTACCAGGATCCTTCTCCTCCAGTCCCCGTTCGTTAGCAGGCGTCGGACTTCGACCCCTCCTGTCCATACCAGCGCCACTAGGCGAGTTAGCGGACGACAGCAAATCATTCGAAGTGGTGTACCGTCTTTGTCGGCGATTCTCGTGTCTATGAGGATTTGTTGAAATATTCGGGATTTGGTGACGTGCGAATCCGAGGACGGCGAGCGATGCTCCTTCAGAGTGGGATCTGCCGAGTGGTGGGGCTTGAGGCCGGTTGGGGCATACTGCGGAAGTGGGGGTGAACGGAAGAGGGCGGGTTGGAGTTTCGGGAGACAGTTGTTGGTGTAGAAAGTTTTGGAGGGTTGGGGTGGAAGCTGACGACCTTTGGTTGATATTTTGCATTTTCCTGATGAATGTCAGTATGATCCCTATTGTTCCCATGTATCTAGACGGTCCTAGCGATAGGAAATACCATGGTGCTCCAAGATTTGTGTGGTCGTCCTATGGATCTCCTCTCCCAGTCACGCCAGCAGAGACAGGAGATAGGTACGTACTTGCCATAAGTCTTGGAGATATTTGTGATTCTCTCATGGTAATCCTCGTGCCCAAAACCCCTCGACGTAGACGGCGAAACGGGTCCAGGACCTCTACTACCTCGTCCTCCGGTCATTATAGACAGAGAAGTGCTGGACGACCGACTACGGTCTGTTTCTTCAGTATTGACGAGACCCGGTAAAGGGCGATGTCGACGTCTAGGTGGCGTGAGGATGGTGTTGGGAGGCGGGAAGAGGGCTGTGCGCTCGTCCTATTGGTGGGAGAGGTAGAATTAAGTGACACGGCAATAGCGAGGAAGGAACAGGAATGTTGTCAGCTAATCTTGCTTGAACAACTGAACGCTCTCTCCTCCAGGTGGAACCACCGAGCAGTCAGGGGGAATCAGTGAAGGGAAAAAAACAACATACCACCTCTTCCGTTGGTGTCCTCCTCCATCGAGGGAGACATACTGACAAGCACTGCAAAAGACTGGTCATCGTGAACGCACATCGAGGTAGTTCGGGATATCGTTGGTGACAGACGAAGAACTTTCTTCTAACACTAAGTGAAAAAGTCAGTAGGAAGGTACTTCAGATGCGCTCGATGTCGTCGCTACCTTTTATGGTCTGTGAGCTGGGTGGCAACTGCAAGCAAGTCAGCGAGGTGGTTGACTCGAGTCTACTCGACGGAGCAAACCGGTGTGATGAACAGTAAGAAGGCGATGATGTGAACCCTAATCAGACAATAGCCGTCCTCGTAGGATTGTGTTTCGGGATCGTCGAGGGCACCCCCTGCACACGGGAAAGGAAGCCGAAATTTCCATAACTCCATATCGTCATTCTCACTCACTTTTTACACCTCTTCACGAGACACGACGAAACCTTCGAACACTGCAACACCAATATGAAGAAACAGAGACAACTACATCTGACGGGGGAGATCGCGATTGGTTCCCTTTCTCTTATTCATCCCCAAGTCAGCACCCTCCTTTTGCTGTCTTTTTTTCAATCTGATCTGACACCTACAGTAACGGTGAGTCTCGACCCTCTGAGCTCGGAGCCGCACCATCAAGCGCCAAAGTACCTTGGGTGAGTGAGAAGACCGACACCCGATAGCAACGAGCCGCACAGATAGCAGGTGAGATCCTGGCCTAAGCGTGTTGTCAAAATACGAAATTGCACGGGAGTAAAGGGATCAGCGATGTGTGGCTGCAGCGGTTGCACGGGTGGCAACAGCGAGAAGCGGGCTCGAGGTGATGATCAAGCCGGTGATTGATGAGGAGCGAGTACACCACTTGCCGTCGGTGCCCGTCGTGAAGGAGATGGTGTTGAGTAGAGTTAGCGGTCAACGGGGGTGTTGTAGGGCGCAGCGGTCTACACCGGTGCGAAAGGCAGGTGAGTAAGGGGAGTACAGCGTGAGTGACGTGGAGAGAAGCCAACGCTTCTTGTCCTTGTGTCCTTGTGTCCTGTGTTTCTTGTGTCTCTTGTCTTGCATCCTCGCCATGCTCGCCAAAGAATTGTCCCTGTCTCGACGATCACTGATTTCCCTTTTTCGTTTGTCCGACTTCAGTCCGCGGGGTTCCGGGGTGGCCTTCCGGCCTCGCACTCTGGTCAGTGTACACACGCGGAAAGTGATTGGCGGCAAGGTGCTAGGGGCAAGGAGGAAGGAGCGAGGAGAGTCAGAGTAAGGTTACATCTTTGATGCGAGGTTGGCTGCTAATTCCGAGGCTGGGTAATACTAATACGGAGAACGAAAGAAATTGAATGTTGCCGTGGCTTGATCCGTTCCTGTCGGGACAATAACCAGCTTCAACACAGCTACAAAGAGGTGGATGATTGCATCATATGACACCTGTTGAAGGGTTCCCATTGCTCGAGAAGCATGTCGGGGAATCAGCGGTCGCTTCGTAGTTCTAGTGAGCTTATCTTGACCTTGGACCCAACTTTATACCTTTATACCAGACAGTTGGTAGCACTGAGTACTAATCTTACAGCTAAAAAGGTTCCTATGAAACATGAGTTTGCCACCCGCCGTGAACGCGTGGGAAAGTAACGCCACGCGACCATCCATCGTCATCGCTCAGCTGCGAGTCAAACAGGTCACTTGCTGATATAAAAGACAAGGCAAAAACAACCTATCTACTAATGCAGTCCATCTCCCTCCTTACACCTGGCACAAGCACAAGGTAGGATTACAGGACTACAACGAGGATATGGAACCTCCACCCCGGCATCCCTTGACGGCTGGTCATTCCGTGGAAGCACGAGGACAACATGGTGAATCATGACATTCCACACGAACGGCGAAAGTTTATTCCTCACGAAATACTCATCTTGTACTTGAATAGTATCGACAACTACTGATCTAGGGACACCAGGAGCCGGAGATGTACTACTCCCTCCTCCTATGCATCCGTCTTCTAGGTCCAGGTCCAGGTCCAGATCTCACTCACCTGGAGCTTCAGATCAACCAACGTCCTCAACCCCTGCACCTCCAGAGACAACTCAGCAAATATCATTAGCGCGAGAAACCCCCTCGGCTCAGCAAGAAGCTGAAGAAGACTCGGACACTTTTGTCGTCGTCAGTCCATTCATTGACTCGGATTTGTCGCAGCAATCTACAATGCCGGGTCGGGGGGTACCATCGCCTCCTGCCCCCATTCCAGGTCACTTGGAGCAGATCCCATCGGGGAGACAAGTGACCGATGAGGATTTCCCTTCAGAGCTTGATGGGATGGACGCTGCAGCGCTCAGACGAAAAATGGAGGAAGAAGAGATCGAGCGGTATCTCCTTGCTTTTGGGAAGGTGAGTTTTCGATACAATGTGTGCAAAGGTTTCAAGGAAACAACTCAAGCTGACCTGAGCAGCATGTGCATCACCTACGAGTCCCTAGTACATCCACTCCCGTTTTACCAAACCTACCAAAACCAAAGATTGCGGAGTATACATTCGCAAACATCGCCGCACGACGAGTCGGGACCAATGTGCAACAGGTAGCGACCACATCGGACCTCGACGATGGGTCCAAAACCTCAGAGAAAGTTGGAAACGACCAGTGGAAAGTTGAGGATGTAGATTGGATGGCGTATGCTTCTGCTGTGAGTACAAGGTAGATGAGATGAGACAACGAGAATTTCTGACCGAGTTACTTTCTCCACCAGTATCTCCGCTATTTCTTCGGCCCGCCTACACCTCTTCAACCACTTGAACCATTCACGATTGCAAGACTGCGATCTAATGCAGAGAGGTTGTACGTCGTCGCTCGACCCACTTGGGAAGGATTTGGGAAGAGTGTTGGCGATATCTGTCTCTGGAAGAACAAGATCAAAACCGGCTCTATTGCTCTCGTAAGTTCATGCCCCTATATGATCCCCCCCCGCTTTTAATTCTGGATCCAAGGCTTATGTATTTGACACCTTCAGACGTATCTACTACTGGTATTCACCTCCACCCTTCTGCCTGCTCTGTTCCTCCTACCTCTCTACCCACTACTGAAACACCGCTTCTTCCCCCCGTCGCCTCAAGCTCTTTACCAAGAAGCAAAAGCCGCCCAACGAAGATCAGAAGAAGCTGCGGAACTCGTCGATGAGATCGCTCAAGATCCATCTAGCCCATCCCACGAGTCAAGTACACAGCAAGGGCCAGCGTTTCAGCCTGGTCAGGGATTTGGGGTGGGTTTGGATTTCGGGAGGGCTCGAGAAGGATTGGGGATAGGAATGGGTCGTGCGGGAGTTGCAGTGGATGAGATCTTTGGCGTCAGGGCTGGTAATAGCCCTGCAACTGTTGAGAATTTGAGCGGAATCGAGCAGGAACCAGGATCATCATCAGCTGGGAAAGATCGAATCGACGGCGCCACAACGAAGAAAGGGAAGCCCCCGAGGGAGAAAGGGAAGATACGCAAGTGGGTTCGTGAGATGGAGGCAGAACATGGGGCCGGGACAGTGGTTGTCCTTGGAGATTTGGCTGTATGCACAACTCACCTTCTCTTGGGTCCGCACTAACAAACAGGGACTTTATAGGACTTGCATGAAAAAGTGAAGAAGTAGGTATAATATTCTCCGTCATCCGGCCCAAATGCTCATGACCTTTAGTCTATACCTCTGGCGATCACCTCAAACATCTACAAGAATGACAGTCATTCTCATCGCCCTCGCTATCTTGTCGTACATCACTCCTCTGTGGCTCCTCGTGAAACTTTTTGAGCTAGCTCTTGGCGCAGTGGCATTGATCGTCGTACCGTTGATAGCAGCTCAGGAGAGATATGAGCCCATGTCATGGATGGCTGGGAGTGCACCTACAGACGCGGAATGTGAGTCTCGACCTGACACTATCTCTGTTACCGCGTCATTTGACTGACGTTTCTGAATATATGTGAAGACGCAATACAACTCATCCAAAAGAGAGCAGCGGCCGGAGAGATGCTAGTTATCCCTCGACGGCGCAAAGTAAAGGAAAAGGAAAAGGATACAGCCTCGTTGGCATCAGCGTCGTCCATCTCACTTCTTCCTAGCACCACGGCTGAGTTCATTCAACCCTCTTCGAAGACGATGTCAGTCGGAGAGAATGAGAAGAATATTGTAAAGGCCACCGATGAGAAATCGAAAGGTGTCGATTGGGACAAGTTGAAAACCCTTGGCGGGAAGGGTGCAAGGTTATTGGAGACCTCGAGACAGATCGTCGCGGGCGAGCGGGAGATGAAGATTGGGTTCTCGCCCGGTGGTGCGGCAGAATCCACGGGACCTGTGAGCACTTGAAACTTATAACCTGCTGGGAAAGGATGCGAGAGCTGATGGAGTCTGTTATACTGTAGCTTCCGCCAAATGTTTCTTCCTTGACACATCTTCGCCTGGGAGTTAATGGGCCTGGTCTGGTTTTCACCCAACATGGAAAGGGTGGCTCGGATACCCACAAAGAGCCTGAGTCTTCTTGTGAGATTTTCGAATTGACAGAAAGACCTCGGAGACTGACAAAGTCACAGCGTATTTCGCCCAATATGGTAGAACACCGGGCAATCTGGTCATCTCGCCTTCAAAGATAATCTTTCGACCCCTCATCCCAGCCTCAGCTGCCACTTCGCAATCACATTCCAAACCAATCGAGGCTAGCAGTTCAACTCCCCATGTTTCTGCACTCCCCACATCCTCCGTGGGACCCTCTCCTGATAGCGTGCAGCAGACGTCTCCCAAGACCACTGAGAGGAGTGTCAATATTCCTATGAAAGACGTGGTCGGGATTCGGAAATGCGAGGTGACGAAGATGCTTGTGGTGGTCGCTTCTGGAATGGAGATTGAGCGGGTTGACGGTACTGTATGTGGCTATTTTTCGTTAAACTGATACAAGGAAAGCGAGACGCTGACGGTAGACGGATGTGCAGATGGTCACCTTCCCGCTGGTATCTAATCGAGACCAGGTGCGTTGACCTTTTCTCTCGCTTGATGTAACCGTATGGGGGCGGCAGCTGATCGTACCGGGTGACGTAGGCCTTCCATCGCTTATTGGCTGTTTCTGGAAAATCGTTTGAGAAGGTGTGAGGTGTGGAAGGTGCTTCTGTTTGTGTTGTTTCTAGTCTCTGATGCCCTTGTTTCGGCTTTCCACTTGTATAGTTTGATGGAGTCTTTTGTCTTTTTGCTGTCCGTGTGTACCATATGATTTGATATGCATGGAGTATCGCAATGTCAGTCGTGATAGAATGGTCAAGGAAGAGATGCATCGATGCACCGCCACGCCACTGAGAACAAAGAGAAGAAAATGCCCGAAGAGGAAAAACGCCGATACAGTGGCAGGGGGTTCGCGGGGTAAATGCGGGGTCCGACAATGGCCGAGTTGGATGGGTGAGAACCAGACTGTGCAAGGGGAAATGGTGACAAAGAGCATAACGACGACGACGACGACGACGACGACCACTCTCTCACTCACTCACTCACACCCACTTGATCCCCATACCCTACATACCGTCAACGTCTGTAACGACCCCCACCCCCTCGTGTCATCCCCCACTGCGTGACCAGGGATTCCATGGAAAGAACACTTTGACAGGTTTCAACGGGTGAAACGATACACACGAATTGGCCCCCCTCGAAACGAGTTGAACAGCGCAGTAAAAAGCAGTGCGGTCGTCAACCGTCTATCTATCATCTATCATCTCATCCATCATCATCTATCTCTATCTCAATCTCACATTTCATACCCCCATCACGATCATCCCCCATAGGTATAATCCAATTTGTTCCAGCGAATCCATCCTACCTTGGTCTACTTGTTCACCATTCAGTTATAATCTCTTATTTTCAACCCACAACCCAAAAACCCTGTTCACCTGAATAGGGTGTGTAGTTGGACGATCTGCTACATCATCAACCAAGCTAGACCAAGACTTTACCTACGTCGTTCCCTCCCCGTATACTCCATACGCTGCGCAGGTCAGAAGGTCAGGTTGGGATAGATCTCACTGGACACGACGTTACCGCACCCCGTCCTTTGGTATTCTGTCCTCTGGTTTCTCCAGTCTCACTCACTCGAACCAGCCGATTCCTACTCCTCCCGCTAGGCTGTCTTTCCACGCCCACTCTCAAAACGGTATATCCCATACCTATACCTGCGTTCTTTCCCGCACCTCTATCCTCTCTCCCCTCCCTGCTCTGCTGCTCTTGGTTGTAGCTACTAGTAGCTCCTTTTCGGAGTTGGAATATAATTCTCAACGGATACAATAGGGTTACTTCTATTCTACCTTTCTGCCTACCACCTACCAGCCGACATCGTCGGTGCTCGTGAGAACACTCCCACTCTCCTCACCCTCACCCTTGTCGTCGCAAGGTAGCACCCAAGTCAGCTGCTAGAAACCAACTGGCCATGAATCCCGACAATCCCCATCGTGACGGACGGAACCCCCATGATGCGGCCTTTTCTCGAAGGTGAGTACAATGCATGCTGGAGTCCACCGGTCAACTCAACTTGTGAATGCTGATCTATCGCTTGTAGAGCTCGGGAGATCAGGGACGACGAAGTGGCCGGACATGGGTACCCCCTTGCTGTCGGCGACCTCGGCGGCGAGGAGGAATTAGGATCGGAGAGCTCGGGCAGTACTTATGGTAATAGCTATCGAAGAGCAAGGGCTGGGTGAGTTCTCTCTTTCATTTCCCTGTTCTAACTGTAATTTTCTGACACTCCTCAGCACCATGCCTTCGAGACTACCAGAGCCTTCTCATCAATACATTCCACCTGAGGAACTCACTCCAACGCTTCCGCATCACTCCCCACCTGTCCCGTACATCCGAACGTCGGCACTGTCCCCAGCTCATCCGCCAGCTACACCCCTCGCTCGTCCGACGCTTCGTCATGCTGCATCGTCTGCCGCCAATCTAGAGACTCCCGTCAACGGCAATCGGAATCGGTCGGGGTCGCTTACTCTGCCTCAGAATGGGTTGGGTAAAGCCTTTGGTTCGTCGCCGTTTAGCAGTACCTGGCTGGCCAATCCCGGACTCACCACTGGTCAAGGAAGGTCGCCACTGGGCCATACCCCCCTTTCTCATGATGACGAATTGCGAGCTCTGATTTCTCCCTCCGAGTCGGCCAACGCCCTAGCCCCCGTCGACGTTAACTTGACGCTTGACTATCTCGGGCTTGGGGAAAGTAACGATAATCGCTTGCCGCCTGCGTCAATGTCCGAGCTCCGCAATAGGGCTCAGGCGGCCATTGCGCATTCGGGTCCGGCTAGTCGACATCGAGCGAGTACCGTTTCTAATTTCGCTCGTCCTTATCGACCATCCGTGACCACCGCTGGTCCGTATGCTCAGGATCATGGGGCATACGATGACCATCAAGACGAAGAGATTCTGGCAAACACTATGGACACTATGGGGATATACGAGCAAAGTCTCTACTCTTCCAATCCTAATTTATATAGCCCTTCTAATTTCCTCAAAGAGGCCAATCGACCTCGAGCAACGACCATCGGAGCTCTAGATAATCCGGTCCGAAGATCAGGAAGCAGGAACTACCTCTCGTCTATCCCTCAATCACCCATGCAGCTTAGCTATTCCAACCCACTTGTTATGGACGGCCGGTATGGCTATGCTCCTCGCTCCCGCTCCGACCGCGATCTTACACGATCGAGGGAGAGCTCTTCCTCCCGCGGCCCGAGACTGTCAATCTCGTCGCATACTTCTCGGGCTGGTACCCCGGATGTCGATAGGACCGGCAGCTCAACGCCGCAGATGCCGACCAGGAGCTTGTGGATTGGAAATCTGGATGTTAACGCAACGAGTGAAGCGTTGCTTCATGTCTTTGCACCTTATGGTGCCATTGAAAGTCTGCGAATGTTGCCCGAAAAGGTGAGTCCTGTCATACCCGTATGGTTGGATATTGGCTGATGCGGTGACAAGACATGTGCCTTTGTCAACTTCATGGAGAAGGGCGATGCAGTCAGAGCCCGGGATGATGTACTCAACCGGCTTGGAGGCCATTTGACCGCCTTGTCCGAAACCGCGCCCGTGAGAGTTGGTTTCGGTAAGATCGACTCAGCGCCATCTGGCCCGCCCACGTCGACTATTGCCCCAGCACCGCCTGGACTGGTTTTCACCAATGGCTCGGGGATTCCAAACTCAGTCACTGTCCCACCTACTGCTTTGGCGGCTCAGCAGACCGGAACCGGTGCTGAGCAGGGGCCTGGGAACGAGCAGAGTGCATTGCCGACTAGGGCGCTCTGGGTGGGGAGTATACCGAGTACGACTAGTTCTGCCACATTGCTTCAGATTTTCTCGCCGTTTGGGCCCGTAGAGTCAGCAAGGATTTTGAGCCATAAGGTGTGTTTGTTCTTAGCCTTTCGACCGTCGATCATTGCTGATGAAGGCATTTTATCCCTAGTCATGCGGATTCGTCAACTTTGAGCGCCTCGATTCTGCAATCTCCGCTCGACAAGCTCTGAACGGTCGTGATATACTTGGAAGTGATATCGGTGCTATCCGAATTGGCTTTGCTCGTGTTCCCGTCAAGACTCCTCAGCTGGGGGGCCCAGAGGACGAAGAAGCGACCACACCCAAGTTGGATGATTCTCTATCAGGTCTCAGCTCCGTCAAAGGTGCCGCTGCTGTTTCGACGGAGAAGCAGCTCTCAGCTGAAGGTGGCGGTGTTGAGAATTATCGATCTCAATTGGTCCTTGACCTAGTTAAGGCTGGAGTGCATGAGCAGGTCCTCGAGAAGGGGTTGGACAATGGCGGGGTCGTGTCGGAGCAGCAGATGATCATGCAAGTCCTCAGTGGGGGCCAGGAGGATCAGGACAGCGATGTGAAGGCGGCTGCTGGTGAGTTTGCTGTCTGCGCATATGATTTGAGCGTCAATGTTGATTGCGGGTTTCAAGAATTCCGCCCACCGGTCACGTATTACACCTCAATTCCGGCTATCACTGATCGTCCTGCGACCCGTCGATTTGATTCCACACGTCTTCGCGATCTGAGGAAACGGATTGATTCGGGGCTGTGCAGACAGGAGGAGATTGATGATATCACTCGTGACACCCTGGAAGAATGTGCTGACGTGAGTGTGGAATTCATCTTTCTGGCTTTCGAGAAATTAGGCTGACGAGCTGTATCCGTATACCAGCTCTCAAGCGATTACATTGGCAACACGGTCATCCAGAAACTCTTCGAAAGGACCTCGCCCAGCCTCAGAATGGCCATGCTCGAACGTATAGCGCCCCACCTAGCCATGATCGGTGTCCACAAGAACGGGACATGGGCCGCCCAGAAGATCATCGAATGCAGTGTCACCGACGAAGAGCGCGCACTGGTCGTGGCGAACCTCCGCGCCTATTGCCCGCCTCTAATGAGCGATTCTCTAGGTAATTATGTCTGTGCAGGGACCCTCAGATTTGGACATCCGCATAATGGCTATGTGTTTGATGCGATGATCGATCGGATGTGGGACATTGCGCAGAATAGATTTGGGGCAAGGTGTATGAGGACCTGTTTGGAGAGCCCTCATACGAGCTTGTATCAACGGGTGAGTGCTTTTTCCTGGTGCTCAGTTAGGGTCGTCCAGTGATACTGACCATCATTTTTCCAGAAACGCATCGCCACGGGGGTTATCCTCAATTCCATCCCACTCGCCACTAATCCCAATGGCGCTTTGCTGCTTACTTGGTTGGTTGATCAGTCCAATCTTCCCGGCCGTTATGGACTGCTCGCAAACCGCTTTGTGCCTCACGTCGTTCATCTATGTACCCACAAATTGGCGTCGTTGACAGTCTTGCGTAGTAAGTTGATAACTCCTTCCTACATCAGATGAATTGCTATAGAGGCTGACCCCGTCGTTTCTAGTCATCAATCAAATTTCGGAACCGGTGGGCAGCTCGACGCTGATCAACGCCATTTTCACTTCGCCTAATGATCAGATGCTTTCGGACATCCTGAGTGATGCTAACAACGGGTCTCAAGTCATTGGGAAGATTCTCGCCATGTCAACACTTAGTCCCGCAGACAAGGAAATGATAACTAGCGCCGTCCGTCGGGTCCTGCCCACCATCAAAGCTTCGTCGACACCACCGTATCGAAGACTGCTCGAAGAAGTCGGTCTCCCAGTTCCGACCTCCACCCCCGGATACTCTCCACACAGAGCACTGCACCAGACTCAGCCGGGCAACAACTGGTTTCCCCCGCAGTACATGCATCCTCACCCGCAGCAGCCGGGGGCAGTCAATCCGTATGCCCAGCCCTCTGCGGAGCTGTACGGACAGAATCAGGCGGCCTTGTCGCCCCTTCTCATTCCGCAGAATATGAGTTTGGGCCAGGCTATGCGCCAGAATAGTCCGGGGATCGGAGCTTCTCCTAGGACCCCGCAGGCTCGACAGAGGGGAAGGATGAGTCCTGGATCGCAGATGATGAGTCCCGGTTCGGATCCGTTCAATCCTGTGAGTGCTGGTGGTCCATCCTTCAGCCTTTGCGCGTATCTTGCACACTTCTTTCTGCTCTACTGGCCCAGCCTCGCAATAGAATGATATATGCTGATAATGAGATTAGTTCGCATCGCCCTCGATTGACGTCCCTTATCTCAATCAGAGTGGACATCATTTGCGATTGTCCAGCACACTAGGTCAGCCGCCTGTATCATTTGAGCAGCAGCCGAATGTGGGCGGCCTAGGCATCCTCGCACCTCCGAATCAGGGTAGTGAACAGCTATACTATCAACGGGGGATGGTGAGTGGTATTGTCTGCCTTTCCTTGGTTCGTCTTGCACCCAGGCGAATATGGAAATACGTTGGGCGAAGCTAATGGCGTGATACAGGGGCAGAGAGGGATGTACGCCCAAGCTGGCTTTCAAGCTTAGGCCAAACATCCGATGTAACCACCAACCAATCGTACACGTTATCCACCCGTTTCTCCTATCCACGATATATCATGACCAAGCATCCAAGACACCACACTATTGACTATACATAACGTAACTCGTACCTCACGTCATATCGACGAAATTGATTTTCGTCCAACATCATCCCACACCTGTACGTGTGGCAGATTAGGAACCCATATATATCATGTACATATTGTATAAATCATTGGATACCATCATATCGAATCGGGAGGGGCGACAAGTGCGGAGTCATTCTTGGCGAGATTTGTTTCTTATCGGAATTGAGCGTGGAGGAGACGTTGCTGTGGACCGAGTTGGGAGATGGTAGTGATTGACGAGAGACGAGAGATTGGACTGAGAAGGGAGGCAATCTAAGTATATTGATCGTGTTCATACATCGCTAGCTGCGGGTCGGATGTACTCATTGCGTATGTCGAGGCGAAAGGCGCTTGTAGGTGGAGACTTGAGACGTGAGATTTGAGGAACTCGAAGCCGTCGACGACGTAAGGAAAGTCATTTTCAGCACCTTCGCTACGCAAGTTGGGAGTCCCGTACATGAAATTGAGGTAACGGCCGGGATAAGATGAGTTTGCATAAGTTGAGTTGACAAGGTTGGACTAGGTAAACTGTTTGACATGTACCAATGGTGGGAAACCATTGTTATCGTTATAGGCTGCATGGAATAATACCCAACGATAAAGGACGAAAATACAGAGTCTTCCACAACGTAGAATCCCACAGCTCTACAATCCCTCAAGGAACGCCTTATCCCCCTCCAAATCGACCTCAGCCTCGACCTCAGTCCCCGGCACCCCCTCAGCCTGACCCAACGTATCCCCCACCCCCAATTCTCGACGTTTTTTCATAACCGGCAAAACCGCTCCACCGGGCATCTCACTCATCCCCCTCTTTCCCATTTTCCGTGCTCGAGCCGACGAGCCTGGGGTACTCGTCGTCCCACTCCCACCCCCACCCCCACTACCCGGACCTGTAGCTGTGGCGGTACTGGTTGTGTCCTTAGAATATGGGGTGATTGGGAAGGTTGTTGTGGGCTGTGGGAAATCTGGGATTTGCGGAAGAGAATTCAGGAGGTAGGTTTGGTATGATGGTGTGGATAGTTGTTGGGGTTGGGATTGGGCTTGAGCTTGAGCGAGGGCTACGAATGATTCTAGATTACGTGTCATAAAGTCTGTTGACGTTAGGTCCAGACCTGTACCCGTATTTGATATCCCCGAGACCGAGGCGGAAGCAACAGCTTCCAGGGCTTTACTGACGTCCTCATCTGCGTCTGGCCCACCCAGATCATGGGAATCGCTCAACACCTCCTCGATCTCTAGGGGAGTCAGGACCCTCGGCGACGCCTTATCCCTCGCAGCTTTGATCCGGGGTTTCAAGGATGCGTAAGCCAGCGAGCCCATGATCTCCCCGAGAGAGGGCATCATCGAGTCCCCCTCTGGCATGGGAGGAGTGTCGTACAGCCCCTTGGCCCAGTCGGGATACTGTTGTTGGACCTTCTCGTCGACGTGGAATTTGAAGAGGATGATCCCGCTTGATCCAGAGATTGGGAGACCGTTAAGATCCTTAGGTCGGAGGGGAGGTAGACTGCTTCGATCCCATAAGGATGGAGGGAGATGGAAGGTCTCTGCAGGGGCCTTTGGACGACCTTTGCGCTTGAGTCGCGAGTTTTGATCAGCAGCGGAGACATCCAGAATGGTCAGGAGTGTGCGGACCTGGTGAAATGTTAGCTCATTCAAGCGTAGTATCACCAACAACAAGCACTTACATTAGGCGACAACCAGAATTGGTCGACAACCTCATGAGCCTCACTGCCCCTACCACCCCCATACACTCGTCGATAAGCCTCCCATTCTTCAGCAGTATATGCCCGTTTGGGATCCGGTCGCTCGTTGGTCACAGGCGCGAAGTCTATCGTGAGTAGAGTCCTATATAGCGCCCGGAGTTTGCAGACGTTCAACGGCGAATTGTCGAACGCTGCCTGACGCCGTGCGAGAAGCTGGTAGGAGTCAGCATCAGTAGGCCGTATATTCAGAAGAGGGGAGATGCATATAACGAATGACCAATTTTGGTGACTGGATACACGCCAGGAATGGGTAGTGATAAGATGACTTACAGATTGCTGCCGACGATACTGGTTTTGTTTCCGACGGGTGAGCTCGTCCCGATGCACTTCGCCTCGTTCGCGGGTTAGCTGCTCGTCGTAACGTTTCTACACAGAGTGTCAGTCATTGGGACGGTTGATGAACAGCATGCCCGAAAGGCTCACGCAAAGTCTAGTCCAATACACTCCAACAGATTTAGCGAGCTATACAATCGTCGTTCAGTAAAACTTGCTAGCGGCAGACAAGCAGGCATCAAAAGGATAGCCTTACCTGATCCCGGTCCAACTCTCCTTCTGTACTACTATACCCCCCCTCGACCCAGCCCTCCATGATATCCTCAATGACTCTTTCAATAAACGGCCGAACGCTAGTGGCGTTAACGTCGCCTCTGAAGTCTGGACGAAACTCTTCGATCCCGTTGACCGATTCTTCGATTGATGGTGGTTCCGACTCGGGATCTGGGAGATTTGGCGACCCCTTGATTTCGAATTGTGTAACTTGATATTCGACTCCCAGACGTCTGTTGGCCATCTTGTGAATCATGTGCTGTAGGTGGATGATACAGTCAATTTTATGCCTGCTGGTGCTGGTAATCATTGGAACAAATAATAAGGGGCTCACTTCAAGCTTCATACTTCTCTTCTTACGCCCGCCTCTTCTGTCCTCGTCTCCTGCTGCAGGAGTCATACTTTCCCTATCTCCTCTATCCTCCTCTCCCTCGCCCAACGTACCAACAGCCGAAACCCTCGGTGCTCTTGTTCGTTTGGCGTCGAACACCGACCCAGATAAAGACGCTTGTAGAGCATCATATCGAGCTTTCAAAACGTCGTACTCCACGCGGGGGACATATGATATCGCTGAAGCAGTGTCTATATGTGTATGAACTGGCAGCTAGTAAGCAACGACGACGTCCCACGTGCAGCATAAGTATCTCACCATTATCCTGATTTCCCAGTTGTCCTACCAGTCGCGTAACAATCTCTGCTTGTCTCCTGTTACTCTCGACAATAATCTTCAAGCTAGACGACAAGCCCTGTAGCATCGTCGGTAAATTCAAGTTATCCAGTAATCTCTGATTAGTCTCGCTGAGCTGAGTGAGAGCCGCCAACGAGTCTCTCGACGCATTCTTATTGATTTGCAATGCACTTATAGTCGTAGGTTGAGCAGCGGTAGCTGAAGACGATGAGAAATTAGGGAGCGCATCCTGGTCCGACGTCTCTTCTGAAACGTCAACATCAACGTTGACCTGCTCGTGGTCCTGGTCGTGGAGGCCGGTCGCTCCATGATCGGTGGCAGAGTTGCGGGAGATGGCTCGTCGCAGAGCCTCGAGTGTGAGCTCATCCTCCTCAGCGGTGTTGACTGGGTGGTCGGCGTTGAGGGAGGGATCGATGAGTTCGAATGGGTGGTCCATCGTGGTGTTGTTGGGTGGACAGCACGAGTGGAGGGGGGGTGGAGAGATAACACGAAATGGAGGAGAAAGGCGAACGACCGAAAGGCGTGCAGCGAGCCGAACTGGGAGAACGAAATCGGTAATTCCGATAATCCCGAGTGGACACATTGTGTGGCACTATCGCGCTGTCCGTGGCGCGTCTCCGGTTTTGGTATAAGACAAATGGATTAGGCTGTTGGGTTCCAAAAGTTATCGATGAAATCCTCTTTCTCACCATACACTCCGTAGCTATCGCTCCACCTATCCTACTGGCATCCTGTCGCTGTCAGTGTACGCCACAGGTCGCAGATTCTGCCAAGGCGGAGTCAGACGTATTCCCCTTGTGGCACGCTCGGTGTCCTCTAAGCCGTTCAGAATGTCGAGCGCTCCCATCAATCCCAAGGTAGTCGACAGGGTGAGTAGCGTGTTCCGCTCATGCAAATCGTCGCTATGGCTATGACTAGAGTAGACAGAGACAGAACTGTGGTGTTACCGCTTCAGGAGGACGTTACTGATCAGAAGTCTCTACATCATCACTCTCACATGACGCCCCTCCTCATCCTCAGCCGCTAGTCCTCTGCGGCCCCTCAGGGACAGGCAAATCCACGCTCCTTTCCAAACTCCTCAAAGCCCATCCTAATACCTTCGGCTTCTCTGTCTCACATACCACCCGAAAACCTCGACCCGGCGAAGAGGACGGACGAGAATATCATTTCGTAACCAAGGAGGAGTTTATGCGGAGGGTTGACAATGGGGAGTTTATAGAGTGGGCTCAGTTTGGTGGGAATTGGTGAGTGACATTCTGTTGATCTTATAATTTTATGATTATGATTAACGAAGAGGGCATGGTTGCTGATAAGTAAAAAGCTACGGGACGACATTCGCAGCTCTCAAATCTTTACACCCCCTTCGAGGAATTCTAGACATAGAGCTCCAAGGTATCCTCCAACTCCACCAAAAAGCCCCCCTCCAATCTCCCCCACTCTCCCCCGTCTTCCTGTTCCTCTCGCCCCCATCTTTACCAGCTCTCAAAGACCGACTCAAAGGTCGCGGGACGGAGACCGACGAAAGCATGCGTAAACGATTACAAGCCGCCAAAGCTGAGATCGAGTTTGCTCAAAATGGAACCAGCCCTAAGGGGACCGGTCATGATATTGTGGTGGTTAATGATGATGTTGAGAGGGCTTTTGCGTTGTTGGAGAAGGTCGCTATGGGGTGGGAGGGGTGGGAGGCTGTTGGTGATGAGTTGCCTGAGTTTGAGTTGAGCGATTTGGATTTTTAGACTGCTCGACGCTCGACTGGACGCGTATGGACAAACGGACCTCCACTGTAATATCTTGACCATCCCTTGGATCCCAGAGTTCTCCTTCGATATAGCCACGGTTCCCTACCCAATTCACACCAATGGATGGTACCGAGGACCACGTATTATCATCACATAGATACCATTTCATCAATACATTAGATCAATCATGCATGTCAATACTATACCACCGGACCCGCCTCTAGTTTGGGTCTTGCACCCATCTCAAAGTCTCATCGCGGTTTAGGCCAATTTAAGCCGTTCCCTCTCAAATCCGATATCCCTATCTCCGGTCCCTCTACAGAATAGTAGTCAGCGCTATCTAGGAACAGGCTCCTTCACGATCACGAGACCCCTCTGACCGAGTGACATCAGAATTAGGATAGGCTTGACCAAAGTGAGAAGCTCTCGTTTCACCGCCTCACAATCTCCTACCCTCGTGAGACCAAGGATACACAACCAACACTAAGTGACAACAGAGGAGGGAGAACAAACCAATCACTCACCCACATCCCCAGCCCCAAGCTCTGGGTCATCTTCAGCCTCAGCCTCCCACTCCCCTTGTCTCCTAATCCTCTCCTCCTCCTCAGAATCATGTTCCTCCCCCTCGTCCGAATCGTAAGGATCCCGTTGCGTATCCAACCCCTCATCATCGATATACCGATCCTCCCGCTCGTTCCTCGCATGCGGCCCAAACGGGTTCCCTCCTCGTCTACTCCCGGCTGACCTTGACGGACCGCTCTCACCCACTTCCATATCTCGCATTAATCGCTCTAGCTGACTTTTCTTGTCGGTTTCGGATTTCTTCTGGCGTTCTGCGGCGAGCCGGTCCAGCTCGGGTTTGTAGTCACTAGCCGCGAGATGTTAGCTTGGGATAGCACAGTAAGGCTATAGAGCAGAGTGAGAGAGTCACTCACGATTCGTACTCCTTCCGTCCTTCTTCCACAGCTTCGAAGAACGCTTTCATCCCCTGTCCCGTCATCGCCGACACGCCGACAGCCTAGAATAATTGTCGATCAGTTGACTGATTCATATCATGGTCATCAAATTTGAGATGAAAACTCACTCGGAGGTTGTTATAGAACTCCTCTAGTACTAAGCACATACTCCCCGTAAGACTGTTCATATAGCTCCCTTCACCCTCTCCATCTCTATCCCTGTTCCCCTGACTTAGCGCTTCTTGGAATTTCTCGAAATCTGTCATCCATTCTAACGCAAAGTCGTGGGGTTCTACGTCAATTTTGTTGAATACCAGGATGAAGGGGAGGCGGGTTTTGTAGAGGATTCTGCGGGGATAGGTCGTATAAGCGACATTCACCGAGCCCGGGTCATCCAGCAGGATTCGATGTGGGCCTAAATCTAGGGTCAACTCACGAGCAAGCGTAGAGCATATTGCTCATGAAGGTCGCAGGCGCTGTCGTCCTCGGTGTGTCAATGATATAAGCAACAACTGTGGGGAGAGAAGAGGCTATTGCATCGGTGATGATGGCGCCAGAAGCAGACCATGTGAAGATTTCGATTTGACCAGGGGTATCGACCAATATATATCTGATACAAGTCTCCCATTAGCATGACGATCATTAAATGACTCGAGAGATGTAAGTGCTGCGAGCCTCGGAGAGCTCACTCGACTGTCTCCGCTCGCTTCTCCACAAAACCCAACACCTGATCGAACTTGGTAGTGAAAAGGTTGAGTGCTGTCAAGATACCACCATTAGGTCCGAGATTATATCTAAAGAGAAATTAGCTGAGATTGTCCATATTACGCGCTGAGCATCCTGATGAACTCGTACTTACTGCTTCATAACCTCCTTATAGTCTACTGTATCTCTTATGTCGATATTCGCAGAATACGGCATATGGGTAACAGCCGGATCAAGATTCAAGATGTAGGGCGGTGTATCCTTGGAATGTAGATATGAGTTGAGTCGTTGCATCAAGGTAGTCTTTCCCTGTATGTGCAAGACATCAGTATACATGTACGGATTGCGAGGTAAGATGTGGATGCTTACCGAGCCGGCCATACCTATACATAGAATGACTACTGGCTGTTTCTTGGCTTCTGAAGGACCGACACCGGCCGATCCTTCACCAGCAGGTGGTGGAACTTCATTAGGTGCTGAGCTCGCCATGTTTTGTGAGGGGGACAAGCAGAGTGGGTTCACTGGACAAGAGATAACACAGAGAGAGCAATGGACTGCAATGGACATGAACGGTCAACATTGCGCCGAACTTTTACCGGTGAGCGAGGAACGCCACATTGCCACTCGCCTATATCGCCGCGAGATTCCGACCACCCAAAGGGGGCCATTGTGCGGGCCGGGTCTCATCCCTCTGGCAGATTTACTAATCACCTCTGTACCCATTTTGTAATCCAATTAGTAAATCCGTCGCTTCCCCCTCTTGTAGTGAACTTTACTTACCTTTCCCGGCGCCTCTCACCTCTCCTCTCTCACCTCTCACACCATTCACTGCGTATCGATCTCAACCATTCCCCCCCATCTCCCTCCTGCTCGCATCATCGTCCTCATTTCCTCTCGCTCTTCTTCAGTCGCCCCTCAGTACGCTCGACAAGTCAGCTGTCCGATATCTAGACGCGCTTTCCAAGAGTTCACATAACGCCGAGTCTCGGTTGGTAGGGTGTCAACAACATCTGTAGTGTGTGGTACGTGTGATCGCCTCTTCCATTGTTGCTTTGATTTCGTCTCCTCCCATCTCTACGCCCAGTGTCATTCCTCAAACTAGCTATCGGATTACCAAGGTGAAGAGACATTGAGAAGACTCCATTGTGTCGTTGTGAAATCGGTTATCTTCCTATGGACCAGCCTCGGAGTGGTATCGCGCGTGAATACTGCGCACGGTGTCGTCTTGCCAATACCGCGACTGGTATTCGCACCAGTCGACAGTCATCAACTCTGCCTGGGAATAGGGACGCGATATATGGATGAGCCATGCGACTGGCAGGGCTGGGATACGTGAAGATCGGGCCTCGAGGCGGTTCATGCCGCCGTCGTTTGTGCTACGGCCGGTCGTTGGTCGAATATCGTATGGCATCCACCTTGCCAAGAGGCTTGGATGAGCTCCTCCTTTTCCCTTTTGTCTCCGTCGTGGTCTCATCACATCCACGTTGCCCATCGGCAGTTTCCCAAGCACAAGATGATCGAAGCTTCCGCTGCGAGGAGTAGTGTTCGGCTTCTAGCTGGTCTCGCCACCCCTTATCGTGCCGTTTGTGAGAGGTCGAGGATTCCTCGTTCCCTGTTGTGCAAGCGACCTCATTCCACCATCCCTTGTTCTGTCGTGGCCAGGTGAATCAAATCACCCACTGGGGGTATCTCACATACTCCCTTTGCTTCGGTCTCTCAGTCGTCGGAAGCGATGGTAGTCCTTTCCGTTTACCATTTCTCTGCTATGAAGATTTCCCATTGTAGTAACCAAATCACCCTCCTCACCAGACTACTTAAAGTCGTCTTCGGCTGACACCAGACCACGCAAGCTGACTTTGACTTCGTTTTTCTTTCCTTATCACCTGGCAGACCCTCGCAAGACCGCGCTCGACTCTTCCCTGACCTCAAGGCTAAGATGCAGACTATCAAATGTGTCGTTGTTGGTGATGGTGCCGTTGGAAAGTGAGTACTCACATCATCAGCGTCAGCCGATCAGTCTGGCTGTGGCGTAGCTTGAGTACTGCGGCGCTAACGTACCGCACGTAGGACTTGTCTGTTGATCTCGTACACGACCAACAAATTCCCAAGCGAGTATGTGCCGACTGTCTTTGACAACTGTAGGTGGAATTCCCTCTGACTGAAGCTTTCGTGGCCTTAAATGTCAAACCGCGCTGTTATGCCGTACTGGATAGCTAGAAGATCGGAGCTAACAATTTTTGCAGACGCAGTCACGGTGATGATTGGGGATGACCCGTATACCCTCGGTCTATTCGATACTGCCGGTGAGTGAGACGATCGAGTCATCTGTACCACGGCCATATTCACACGGCCACACTGCTGATACTCTGCCGATGACTCCAGGTCAGGAGGATTATGACCGACTCCGCCCTCTTTCCTACCCTCAAACCGACGTTTTCCTAGTTTGCTTCTCGGTAACCTCCCCCGCATCATTCGAAAATGTCAAGGAAAAATGGTTCCCCGAAGTCCACCACCATTGCCCGGGAGTACCGTGTCTTATTGTCGGGACTCAAGTTGATCTTCGAGAAGACTCGAGTAACTTGGAGAAACTGGCTCGTCAGAAACAAAGACCAATCAGCACCGAGCAAGGAGAGAGATTGGCGAGGGAACTGGGCGCTGTCAAGTATGTGGAGTGTTCGGCTTTGACCCAGAGGGGTCTGAAGAATGTCTTCGATGAGGTGAGTTCTCATTTTGAGAGTCACGGATCGGACGACTACCGGTTCGGGCACGGCGTCTTGCCGCATCGATCCAGAGCGCCCTTCGGTGTTTCTGAATGAACTATTCCGCTGACCCTCTGCTAGGCAATCGTCGCTGCCCTCGAGCCACCAGTTGTCAAGAAGAAGAACAAGTGTGTTGTCCTCTAATCGGCAACCCTCTATATCGACCCATATCCTCATTCGCCATCTCACCAAGTCCCCTCGACCCCTTCTACCATCATCATCAACCATATACCCTACCTCGTCAATTGTCTGTCCCGCTCTTTTCCCATTCCTATTTCAGCTGGTCCATCCCATCCCGTCCACCTTGCGTTTCTCTGACTCCGAAGCCCCAGCGGAACCTTGTCCCATTCACATAGAACTTTTTTTCACGAGTCATGAATACCATTATCCAGCTTCGTAGCCGTGGGATGGTGAGATGGTCTCGCGTCACGTACCACTCACCCCTGCTCGGTGAACACATTTTTGCGTTGGTGTCGTGGGGATTTGGGTTGAGGCGGAGAGGGAGGGATGATTATATGATAAACGTACACCAAGGAGTACAGGGTTTTACTTGTACTTGCTCGTTCGAGGTGATGGGATGCAGTCTGTCATGATGCGTTGAGGTTTGCCTGAGGTGCACGTGGATGAGACGGATTCTGCAGTTAGATAGCGTTGGAGATTGGTCGAGCGTCGATGAGATATGAGTCAAAATGTGCTGCATGACCCGTAGACTGAAGTAACCTCCTCAATCAATGATCAAATGCGAGAAAGTACGAGTGATTTGTACGAGCTTCATTGGATGATCTTTGAACAGATGTATGGTAATATGAAACCAAATCCCAAATGGCATGTATCGAAAATCCTTTTCAACCAATGATATTATTACCCATCTCCCCATGTCGAACCTCAACCTTGAAAATCCTGCTTCAAAACCCAACCAACCCCCTCCAAATCGCTTCAACAACCTCGGAAACCGGTCTCCCCGAGTCCGGTGCACGACACGAGTATTCGTATCTCACTGAATGGGCTACGAAGATTGCGCGATAGTGCAGGATGATCGCTAGGATTATTGCAGAGTGCCAAATCTGTTAGGGGTAGGTTGGGTTAGCGGGTTGTGGGTAAGGTGGATAAAGACAAAGTCGTGATGCGATTACACGGGTTTGACGATATTGAGATTTGAGGTGCAGCCACAGGAAAACAGGCAAAGGGAACAAAAAGTGCGTATACAGGGAAGGGTTGTATCGAGTTTCGAGGAAGACACGAGAGAACGTGAGGGAGATGACTAACCTGATGACTCGCTCCCCACGTATCAAACCTCCCAGGCCATGTTGATTCTGGGAAATGGAACCCATAGAAAAGCAGCCCAACAATATACGTCATTATCGAAATCCCAAACGGAGCTACGACACAATAATACCCAATTAGCGAAACCCACTCCCTTCCATTCGACTCAGGCGACGTTGGACGTACAAGTAAACTCAGCACCCTTGTCCCAGCCGTGGGTCCAGAACATCTGGATCATGGGTGCCACCATGGCGGCGCAGAGAGTCAGGAAGAATGCGATGCGCCAGAGCTTGTTGCGTCGTTCGTTGAACCATCTTTGGAAGGGGAGGATGGATCCTGCAGCGCCGCAGCATAGGTTGGTCATTGAGTAGAACAGGACGGTTTTGGGGTGGCAGTAGAAGCCGTTGTAGACTACTGTTCCGAAAGATGCGGCGATGAGCCCTGGTTATGCAGCCTTACGTCAGTAATTTCCCGATATTTGGATAAATAGAGACTTGTCATGAGATGTGTAACAGAAACGAATAACTTACAGGAGATACCGATATCTGTGAGGACAATCGTCGGTGATCAGCACACATATTGCGAACTGTTTCCCACAACGCCGGAACAAAGTACGGCGTCTCTTCACCAACTCACAATCCACACAAGCACCCCACTCAAACCACTTCCGAGCAGCACAGCCGCTGAGGACATGCCACCCTGCCGAGGAGATCAAGCACGCCACAGCCGCGCAGAGGTATGCTACAAGGGATGCAGTGTCCAGTGCGTGAGCGTCAGGTAGGGGGGAGTGGTAAAGTGTGAGCTGAAGCTGGAAGTTAGCAACACGATATAAGACTTAAATTGGTGGCTAGGTTCAAGGAGATGGCGCTCTATTGTGATAGGCCATGATGATAGCCTGCGAAATACTAAGTGGACTGTACTCACAGGAATGATGATGAAGAGGATCAAGAGGGTTGGTATGAAATGAGTATGGATGTTTACTATCAAGAGCGATCAACTATAGCTCGATGTTCACAGACGGAAAGCTCACCTGTCTCGTTGTGCATGGTGAAGGCAGACTTGATCAGCGGAATAGGACCAGTACTAGCGTGCATGGGTATAAACCGACTGCATCGTTTGAATCAGCATCATCCTCTAACCTCTAGACCTAGAACAACAGTCCAAGATACAATCAGAGCACTCACTATCCCGTCAAGACATGTTCATTATTCCTCCACCAAATCGGCAAGTCATCATAGTCAACCAACCGTCTACCCTGATCACTCCGTTCCAACGCCTCAGCGACCGATATCCCCGCACCAGAATGGGCTTCAATCCTCGTCAACTTGGTATCCGTCAGCTCAGGATGCTGAACAACATCCTCAGCGTCATCCGAATTCTCGTCAAACTCCTCCTCGCTATCAACGAGGATCGGAGACTCCGACAACTCGTCAGAGGGGTGGGAGGGATGACTGAGTTTCCGGGGGATTCGCGGTTCGGTCATCGATCGTCCTAATCCCCAAGGGACCTGAGCATCATTCGCAAAGGTACCATAGCCTTGGCCAAGAGTTGCGGACCATGATTTCGGGAAGCCGGTAGCGCCGAGTGATTTTGATCGAATCGTTCGACGTCTGTTGGCGATTGCCATGGCACTCGCTGGGGTTCGGTTGGGAAACAGAAACTCCGGTTCATCCTCCGTATCCTCTCCGTCGCCTTCAGCATTTGATCGACTCAATCTCCCTCGATGTCTCTCGATAGCCGATCCACTGGCGGATTTTCCATGGCGCCCATGGTGTAATGGTCGACTATCTCTATAGTCTCCTTCCTGATCCTCCCACCCCAGTTTCTCCCACCCAGCCCAATCCTCAGAAGGCAGAAGAGCATGGACAAGGTCTATGACTTTCTGTCGAGCACCTTCAACAGCTCCCATGTCTATCCCTACTGGTCCATCCGAAGCGAGGGTATCACGAGATTTCCCTTTATCCTCCATTCCTTGCTGAGTGTGTTGTCCAGAGGCTGAGAGACTGAGATCAACAGCTCGCAGCTTACTGGGCAAACTTCTTAGCCATTCTCGATTGAGAGTCGGCGCTCGGGGGACAGACACCTGTACAGGCAGCCGAGTAGGTAGATAGGCCAGGACGTCTTCCCGCAGCTGGTTCAGGATACTCAGCTGGTGATTCGGGGGTGGGGGTCTGGATGGCGTGGTCTGCTCAGAAGGTACAGGAGCAGATACAGGTGGACTTGGTCGTGGGGTTGAGCGATTCCTGAGCCCAAAGACATCACTAGTCTCAAGTAATGCCGTAGTCTGACCCGTTTCGTCCTCTATGCTAAACCCATCGATGGACGGCGGGGAATCCGACCTAACACTCTCAGCTGCATCTTCACCTCGCAGCTTCTCCCTGATAGCAGTCTCTACCTCACCGAGATACCCGAGAAGGGCAGATTGGAGGGAGGCGATATTGGACCGAAGAGGTGGGAGAGGAAGGGAGGCGAGGTAAGAGGATGGTCCGGATGGTCCGGCTGGGACGGGGATCCTGTCCGGCGTTTGCGGTGTGGTGACCGGCGGGGGATGCGAGAAGCGGCGTGACCAGGTAGCCGCAGCAGGGCCTCGGGGAGTATCGGTCATGGTCCTATGATGGGGAGGATGGATGCATGGAGGATAGTGTAGGGAGTGGAGTAGAGTGGAGTGGGGAGAGAGAGAGATTGAACGTGATTGGGGGGTGGTGTTGAACGTGGCGAGTGTAAGTGGCGCCGTCCGCAGCGGTGTTCAGCTTCATGGTAGCATGGTGGAATAAGGAGAAAGTATAGGATGACATTAAAGTCTTACGAAGTAGGTGATTGCTGTGCTCAAGGTCTTCTCATGGCGATAGAGGGGAGGATCGTAAGGCTCTATGGAGAGGTGTGGTGTCGATGGTATGCCAATTCTTCAAAACGGCACGCTCCAAGCTCAGCTTCATCTCCATAGTATTGTTTTCTGCTCAATGGATATATGCTCCATACCACCTGGCTATCATCACCAAAGCCACTACGAGCTCAGATCACATCTGTAGACAATGTCAATTACATCCCATATGCTACCACCCATAACCGTTTACACAAGCTACCCTCGTATCTATAAGCAATTACGTAGACCCGGCGCAAATCGACGAGGTCGTGAACAAGCTTCCACTTGTCATCCCTCTCAGTATCTCCGGCCTGTGTCCAGTTTGCTTCAAGGGATCGGATCTCGGTATCGGTATCGGTGTCGTCATAACGTTTCAGCATGAGACGGGGAGGGATAGGCTGGCGCAAGAGGTATGCTCATGTCGGGGAGCAGTCTTGGGATATGAGGTCGAGATTCGTCAGGATTGGCGTATATAAATGCAGGTGAATGATGTGATGAGGGTATCGTCGTATGCCGCTGCTGTTTGTCATTGGACTGAGTTCCAAAACAGGAGACGATGACGTGTCGAATGGCCAAGATACAGTCGACAATCACCGTCCAGACCTTCCTCGGCCTTTGACCATCGTGAACCCATCCTCATCAATCTCGGGCTCCTCCCTCTCCCTCTCGGCCACAACAAGCTGCGGCGCCTCCTCTCCATCAACCTCCATCTCCTCCTCCTCACTCTCACTCCCACTATCCACCTCAACCAACCCACCTCCATCTCTAGCATTAACCCCCAATCCAGCAACCTCTCTAGCCCTCCTCTCCAGCGCCAAAACAACAACTTCCCCTTCCGACTCCGACAAAAGATCCCTCCAAAGTCTAACAATATCCGCAGCTATCAACTCAATAGATCCATCCTCTATATTCGCCTCAAATTCATCCGACATAATTTGATGCAGGAGATCACTGATTTCGTCATGATCTAATGGAGGGTCTGTGGCTGTTTTCGGATCTATTGTACGGATGTCCCCTGTGGGTGGAAGGTAGACGGCACCTGATTCGAACGAGTCGGTTAATACGCTTGCTAGCCAAAGTTTCTTTTCGGCTGAATCGGGTCCGCCCCATGATTCTTTTACTGCGATCGTGAGTGCTGGCCAGAGGTCTAGGAGGGAGAGGATCCCGCGGGCGAAGAGTAGGATCGTAGGAGAGGGAGCGGGTTCGGCCATTCTGGGGTTTCCCGCTTGCTTTGAAAGTAAGTTTTGATTTGATTCAGATGCGTAGTGCCGTGTTGATAGCTCTGGGTGCTAAGATGTATGCAGGACCGTGTAGGATGTTGAATATGTTCAGAATGGACTGACTGCGTCTCAGAAAAAGTTAACTTTGTATGAGCGAATCGAGCCACGTGGCTGCAGCTTATTCCCGTCGTGTGGCAGTTTTGAACGGCCGGTAGATTGAAACCCTCTCTTATACACCCAATCTCATATCCAAGAGCGTATGCATGCAACAAGCCTCCTATAGTGGCATAAAACACAGGTAATAATCATCACACATGCATAAAATACTAACAACAAACCGAAACCATCCGCAGCCCTAAGTCCGCATCGATCCAACCCAAACCTACAGCCGCTTCCCTCCCGAAACCCTCCTCGCACCCTTCTTCTTCACCGGTGCCTCCTCCTCGTCTTCATCCTCGTCCTCCCCCCTTTGAGGATTAGGAGCCTTGGACTGTGACTGCGACAGTGCGACTTGTTTTTCCACCTCCTCCTCGTCGACTCTGATCTTCCGGCCTTGAGCGAAGAAGAGCTGGGCTTCTGTTTCGGGTGAAATGTTTTCTATACTGTACATGTTACCTGTTGTACAATCTCGTCAGGATGCTCTCGCTTATTTGAATGATGGTTGTCACATATGACACTGAAGGTTGAAATTGCAATATATCCGAGTGAAGCACAGAACGGACTCACCCCTTGGAACCATAAACAAAGCCCCGGGAGCCATGACGAAACTCGTCCGATGAATCTTGACATTGACAGCACCAGCGATAACGTAGAATACCTAAATCCCACCATACCATCAGCATCTCCACCACGTTCGAGTTTCGGGTGTCATCCAATTCAATGCAGCCTTCCGAAGCTCCAACTCACATAGGCATTATCTTTGGATGGTTTCGCAGGTTTACTCTGTCCCACCGGGATATAAACCACGCCAGCTGCGATGAACCGTTCTTCCCCAAAGACTTTTTGGTATTTGAATTCCGCGTCCCCTACTAGTTTCGGGTTGAGTCTGGCTTTCGGGAATGCGATACCTAGCATAGTGAACGACTATTAGCTTCTCCATTGCTTGCTTCGGAAGCTCTCCCAAGTGAGAAGGCTCAGAGTAGCAAAACTCACGTCGATTAATCTCATCGCCCGATAGGAACTCCTTGACAATCCCCGTTGGAAGAGTCTCATTATCCCACCCCTCTTCAAACGGCGGATAGCTCCCCTCCGCATCTTCCTTCCTGCCAGGTTTGACACTCTGACTTCTCCCCCGTCCACTCCTCGCTCGCTTGTTCCTAGCAGCAAAAGGTTCTACATAGCCTTCAGGGACATGCACAACCTCTTTAATGCGTGGTAGCACATGGCCACGTTCGTATTCGAATCTCTCGCCTCGCCAGAAAGCCAGCGGTGCAAAATGCTGCCGTTTCGAGCGTCTCGTCACGAAATCGCCCTCAACTGCCGAGTTGCCGCCCTCATCTGCGAGGCCATGGTGGGTCAGCTCAGGTTTATACGGGCTCGATTGAATGACATGAATATACTTACCCAGAGGAAGACTTTGGTGCAAACTCGGTCTCTTCTTCTTTGACCCAGAACCGCTTTGTGTACCGCTCTTGCCCTTGGGTGGATTGGTCGTTTCCCTCACCCTAACTTTAGGCGCCGGTTTACTCCGTTTTGTCGAAGCCCTGACCGGCTCCTCATCCTCGTCATCCTCCTCTTCCTCGCCATCCCCGCCACCGTTCTCTTGCGCGACCGCCTCCTCCTCCATACCCACATCACCATCATCGTCTTGCCCAAAGTTGTTCCCCATATCATCATCATCATCGAAATGGAGGCTCGGCCCTCCGCCTATCTCCGACGCCATCTCCTCATCTGTATCTGCGTTTGGATCGATGTCGCCACCGCCATTCCCATTGTCATTGGCCCTACGAGACTGAGTACTGAGTCTAGAAGCCGTGTGGCGACCCATCTCAACCCCTGCTGCATCGTCCTCGTCGTCCTCGTCCTGATCCTGAATAGCGTCCAGTCCATCATGACTCTGATTTGTAAATATCTCATCGATCTCATCAGCCAACACGTCGTCGTCACCGTCTATATGAGGTGCAGGGGCGAGAGCTCCAGAAGACGTATCTGCTTTCCTGGACGATGATCCAGCTGCTGAGGATAGGTTGAGAAAGGCGACGCCGACGGTGGATTTCCGAGAAGACTTTTTGGGTGAAGGAATAGAATCGAAGTCTATGTTTGGCGAAGGAGGGGGAAGTTGGGAACGACGTGGTAGAGTGACAGACGGTGGCGGATCTAGTAGCGGTGCAAGCATTAGCTCTGATGCTCAACACATAGGCTCTCGCTATGCATCGTTGAGAGTCGATCGAAGTGAGCTAATATAAGAGCACTCACTGCTATCAGGAAAGTAAGGTCCATTTCCTCGAGCAGGCGTAGATAGTTGGTCTGTACGCAGCATCAGCACGGACGATAACCCACCCTCCAATCTCACTCTCCAACCAACAAACTCCAACCATATCAGTCCACTCACCAGCCAACAAATCCTCCTCATCACCTAACCAACTATCGGCCTCCAACTCATCCTCTCCATCCCCATCATCAAGTCCACTCATCCTCCCTCTCTTTGTCGACGCATTACCAGGAGTCTTCTGGCCATTAGCGCTCGTTAACCCCCGGATCGGCGCGTGGGCATTTGTAGTAGGAGATTTGAAGAATTCGTCAGGATCTTCAAAACCGTCCGCTGTCTTTGGGACATTTCGGGGCATTGGAAGACCGGTTTTACTATGGGTTGCAGGTTAGCTGGTATTCTTCACTGGACCAGGATCGCTCGATGCGATGGCGTTCCGCGAGTTGCAACCGTCAATGATTTCCGCGACGAGACGCGTGAATTCTTTCACCCAACTGCGATCGGGGAATGGAATGGAAGGGATGGATGACAAGAAATAAACCCACGTTCCAACATCTTTGGGCCGATGGTTGAACGGTACATAAGGCTGGTCTCTCTCTCTCTCCGCTAGCCGTCGTCTCGCCCCGGGCGTCATAGGGGGTTCGGCCATGTTCCCGGCCTAATTCAAGCTTGCTAATAGTCAAGACCAGTAAGCCGTCGAGATCGATTCGATCGTCTAGGATTCCCTATGTGTATAATGAGGGGTTGAACGTAGTCAAGATGTTGATATGCTTATGGTATTGTTGTATGATAGATGATAGAGAGAGAGAGTGTGTGCGTTGTTGATGTTCTGTGGGTGGTGCCTGAAATGGGCCCAGTGTGGCACTCCCGCCAAACCATTATTCCCATTCGTATTTATCACATTTATCCCAATCTCTTACATCCTGCACAAGGCATGCTAAAGCCCATGCTTGAGGCTTAGAGGATACAATGGAGAGACCGATGGTATGACGATGGACACAATGTATGTTCATGGTACAGACGACATGGCTGTGATCCGACTAAAGTCACAAAAACGTGATGGAATCTACCACATGATCCGATTCCGAATATCCCAATACCTGCTCGATATGCGAGCTGATCCAGGAGAAGTGGTTAAATCGAATTAGCAGTGTCGATCAAGCCATATGAGAAACAGATTCTTCTCACCTCTTCATCCCCTTGACCCTATCAATCTCGACCGAATTGTACTGAGCCAACCCTTTCCCGATCTCCACTTCCTCCCATTCATCCGACTCTACCATGCTCACAGTGTCCAACCCCGCTCGAACTGGCGGAGGCGGTAACATCACTTGACCTTCTTCGATCACCCTCAATTCGGATGAACCTGCATTACCACCCAGATTCGTCCCGCTGAACCGGTCAGCCAAGGCGAATCCTGCGGGACTCGGAGGGACGCTTCGACTCAGTGGATCTAACGAGGCGATGGATGACGAAAGTGAAAGGGCAGGTTGAATATTGGGTGTACTAGGAGTTCCTGGATAGTTGGTACCGTCAGGGGAGGAGTTGGTTGGGCTATGTGATGTGGATGACCCTGGCAAGATTGGGACAGCTCTGACTGATCGAGACGTGGTCGCTGTATAGGAAGTTGTGGAAAGGGAGGACGGATGATTTGTACTTTGTGATAACGAGATTAACGAAACTGTGGAGCCAGTGCCGAGAGGCGTAAGCAAATCCCGAGAAGAGTGGTTAGGGCTACTTGGTGCTGGAGAATCGGGATCAATGTCGAAAGAAGCTCGAGATCGGTGAATAGGCTCCGTCTGCTCAGCGAGCGATGGAATGTTCGCAATGGTAGTCGATGGCACTTTCCGCCGCCGGCGGACGATCAAACGAACCGCTTGGTGCGAGGCGAACGTCCCTTCTACTCGGATCACTCCTGCGGGGAGAAGTCGGCCCCCAGATTCCTTACGTTTGATGGCTCGAGCAGCACCCTCGTCGATTCTGTGTGGCGTGGATCAGTATGAGGAGAATCATTATTCGCGTAGGTAGTAGAAAGGGCAACTCACATGACAGACCCAGCGACATGCAGGCCGTGAGCAATCCACCATTTACGACTGAAAATGACTGATCAGTGACTCGTCGGGGAGAAAGTGGGAGTGTGCGTTCGCCTGAACTTTTTACTCACTCATTCAAAGCAGTCTGTCTCCTTAGGAATCTCGTGCAAAGCGGTCCCTCATCTTCCCCATTTTCGTAAGCCATCTCCCGACTAGGTCCTACTCCACCCTCGATGACCTCAAAGATATCATGTACTTTGGCCGAGTGCATCACCACCGTCGTCACTCCCGCAGCCGTCGCCAGTTCAGCAGCGATCAGCTTCGTGGACATTCCCCCGGTCCCTAGAGATGTTCCAAGGGTTGATGTTGAAACTAGGAAGCGATGAGGATGAGCACATTTCCAGACAAGGGAAACACGGCTAACGGCGAGACACACCTTGTTGCTTGACCTTTTCTATGTCTCGCACAATTCGAACAGGAGCGGCATCAGGATTAATCCGAGGATTATCAGTGTATCTGTAAGGCTTGTTAACGGGTCACTACGGCAGTTTGGGCGACTTACAAGCATTCAACATCCGTTAATAGAAATAGGAAGTCCGCATGAACGATATTGGACGAGATAGCCGATAGAGTGTCATTGTCTCCGAATTTGATTTCCTGTGCATGCGTGATTAGATGCGGAAATCCTACATCATCAGAAAGGAACAAAAAGAGCTTACCGAAACTGAAACCGTGTCGTTCTCATTGACGATCGGGACGACCCCCATCTGGAGTAGCTCTGAGAAAGTATTCTGAGCATTCAGATACCGTGTACGCTGTCGACAGGCCAAGTCAGCTGGGTCGTTTGACATTTAAAATATGTCGGGGAAGACGGCGATGAAGGCTGGACGAGAGGACTCACATCGGAGATGTCCATTCGTGTCAGAAGGATCTGAGCGATAGGCTGATCCAATTGGGAGAAAAGGTTATCCCATAGCGCTATCAGTCTTCCTTGACCAATCGCAGCTAGTGCCTAGATTCTCAGCTACATCAGCACATGTTATTTTTATGCAGCTCCTACTGCTCCAAAGGACCGGCATGCCAGCATGGATGTACTGCAAAGAAGCCACTCACCTGCTTATGACTCAACCCTTTGCCCCTCTCTTTCAATGACATCCGCCGAAGCCCAACACCGATAGCTCCCGACGACACCAGCACAACCCTATGTCCCAATTCTCGGAGTTTGACAACCGTCTCAACGATAGATGAGAGGAGTTGGAGATGGGGTAGGAAAGGGTACGATGGGGAGACGATAGATGACGTTCCTAGAGGCCATAAAGCATTATCAGCCTTACTGATGAGGTCATGGATAGACGAATCACCAACCTAGCTTGATGACTATCGTCAGAGCCGTGGGTTTATTACGGGTCTGCGAGTGATGATGCCCGGTTTAGCTGGTGGATCAAGTTCGTCTTCAGCATAGAACATACCGTCATTGTCGGGACGAGTAACCCCTTTCCACCTAGCAACGAGCTGATCTCGCTTCTCGTCTCTATGCCACTCGATATGTTCTGGCGGTGCTCGTTACCTCTACAGGTTCATTGCAAATATCTAAAATATCTACCAGCATCAAGACAACCGACTCAATGGGCTTATCACACTCGGCGCATAACAAGTACACGTCACTTTGGGGTTATGGGATCTTATCGTGTGCCTGGATCTGTAACCGATAGCTAACAGTCCCATGCGGTCTCTCTCTATCTATTTATTACTTTTGTATCCTCTCACAACTCATATCATTGGGGCTGCGTCTCTATCTCACTTCATCGTCTCCTGAATACGAAATGGCCCACAGAGATACCCCAGGTCGTCAGAACCTGTGAGCCTTATCCTCACTGAAGAACTCCAAGCTCTTACTGACTCGGACAACTCCGTAGCAACTCGGTGCAAGGTTACTTCAATGGACAACCAGACTTCCTCACAGGTGCGCTCAGACCTTGCTTACGCTTCAGTGCACACTGAAAGACTCGAGCTGAGAAGAGCGATTACCACCTATAGCCATCGTGAAACATCGAACATCCACAAAAGGTCACGTAGGAGATCTGTATATCCAAGATTTCGATCCCGACGGACATTTCGTCACCCTCATCACAAGACCACCACCGAAGGGAGAGGACGTCGAGCTTAGAATCCCGTTCAAACCCCCAATCACGAACATCTTCGAGGTCAAGCCGAGACTCTACTACTGGCGAGATGAGGCCAACAAGCATTTCAAAGTAGTGAGTCTATCTACCTATGACCTGACCATCCTTCTACTGTCACAACTCCCGCTAGCCTGCGTTGACTGACTGTGTATCCATTGTGGTCCAGCCTATGCGTCCCAAGATAGATTACTACAAATCCCCCGCGCTATTCCCGTATACCGCCCCGGCTATATTGGGTCTTTCGATACTCTTCTTCGCTATGTTTGGCTGGGGTTACTATGCCGATGCACTTAGACTGGAAATTTACAAGTTCGCAGGTAGACATGCCCTAAAATTTGGTGCTGGGATTGCTATTTTATTCGTAAGTTTACCTCGACTCCTTCTCGTTTCAGCGTTTCAAGTTTCAAAGATATTCGTCAGATTGTTGAAAGCAGCGATGAGATCTGACATCTATGAACCCGCAGCATCTAATCATTGAGCCTATATACATGATCTGGGCAACTGGGAAGCACCAAGTCCCGATGGAAGATAGGGTGAGTCTTAGCGCCTCTTAAAATTCAGCCACACCCCAGATGCAATCAGGAGGGATGCCATACGATGAAACTACTGACGTCTGATTCTGACCACAGATCAAATGGGTCCTCATGACTGTCGCCACAGGCTTCGCACCGATCAACGAATTCTGGGAATGCGGTGAGTGTCCAGCGACTCAGGTGACACCTCGTCGAACCATTTCTTCAACCCCTCCCAGGTATTTCATGATTCTTTCGGGACTGACGCCTGTAATTCGGACAGTGCAGCAAGAACGTATCAGACACATTTACGCTCAGACAGACGTTGGTCCTCTACCACCAATCGTTCCCCCCAAAGTGAAGGTATCCAAGGCGAAGAAAGACGCATGAACGTCGGGGATCCGGTGGCTATAGGATCTCGTGGGGACTGGAGGAGTGAGTCTGGTTTTAGACCGAGACCAGGAAAAGTAGTCACTTCAGCCTCGATTTTCAATGTTGGAAGCGAGTAGGATAATGCATATTAAGTTTTAGCGAGTCGCAAAATACCATTCCTCCCTATGCCGAGCTTGCCGCATCTAATCGTCTAATCTACAGCCCCCACTCGTCGCTCATTATTTCTAGAAAGGAGAAGATGGCCACGGCATACTAAAGATAAATGTATTTACAGCAACAACAGCACCACCTAGCTACAACCCCTCCACCGCCTCCTCCAGCGTCGTCTCCCTTCCTATCCCCTCCCCAGCCGCTAACCTCTTCAACAGTCCCTCCACAATTCTATTAATCCTCGTGACCTGTTTCCGTCTAACCGCCCATCCGTCCCTGAAAGCGGTGGCCCATCGGACCCCCCCATTGACCCCTATCACACTGACCGTCAATGGTGCAGTGTAGGGAGTCGGGGTCTGGGACCACATTACATCCGCCACCATCCCTTCTTGGAGACCTAGACCTTTGGCAGCTGACGCCTTTGCGTTGGACAGTAGTGTAGGGTCAGACTCAGTGGAGAAGGTGGGAATATTACCGAGATTCGAGATAACCAGTCCAACCCTAGCTGGAATATCCGAATTGATTTTATCCAACCAATAATCCTCCCATTTCGTCGGCCTCTCTCCAGGTTTATTGGTGGCGCCCATCATCCCATCAGGCACATGTCTAAGTAAACCTATAGTCCCTCTCGCGCGTTGTCGTCCCTTTTCAGATGAGAGGAACGCTGACAAGTCCCTAGCGAGATCCCAAAATTTCGAGGAGGCTTGGAGCGAGTTGACGCATTCTAAATCGGCAATGTAGGAGTTTGTACAGAAGCTATGATGTTTTCCCGAGGGGTCGCGCTCGGATACCGGGACGCCTGAGACTACTTTGAATGGTTTGGGTTTTGGGTTTGGTTTGGACATGGTGGTCGAATTGGAAGATGTGGCGGGAACTGGTTTGTGTGATTTGGGTACTTCGAGCAGGGGAGATGGGGATGATGGTGAGGTCGTTTGGGGATTGGAGGGAGAAGATGAAGGTATTAGAAGGAGAGACGATGATGTTGTTGGCCCTAGCGAAGAAGTAGGACTGGGGATTGGATCTAAATCGGGGCAGGGAACCTCGCCCAAAACCCTCCACATAGCAACCACATATGCCACATGAAACATAGGATGAAAAGTCTTCACCCCAAACCCTTTCCCCCTCTCCTTAAGAGTCTTCACTATATCCTCCCCAATCCACCCAGAATCTATCAAAGTCCTCGTTCCTTCACCCCTGAATTTCGTGGTGATCCCCGCTCCAGGCCAGGGGGGATCCGGTTCCCCCATGATCGGCTGCAAAGGTTTCGGGAGGCTGGGTACGAAAAGCTCGTTGTAGATTATTGGGAGGAGGTGGGAGAGGGTCGGGGTAACTGAGACCGTGTCCTCCAGGAGAGGGATGGAGGATATCTCTTCCTGTGGGAGGGTGTTTAGAATCGGCGATGACTCGGGAAGAAGGAGAAGGAGGAGAAGACGTAGACCGCCTGTTCCGTCCATGTGTGAGTGGTCTATCCAGAGAATGAGGTATGAGGTGTACGACGTTGTGGTTTTCGGTGCAAAGCTCTCGGCTACTGGTGCTGAGCCTTTGTTAACCTGGTCAGAAGGATGTGTCCCAGAGGAGGAATTGAAAAGCGATATCTGCCACGGAGGAACAGTCTCATAGTCCGAAGAAGCCATCCGATCATCTTCATCCTGTATCATCCCCTCCTCGAAACTCAGTCCATCCTCCGTCCTGCGTTCCAAGGTCTGCCGTCTCGTCTCATCAAGATCAACCACCCGAATCAGCTCTTGCGCTGTCCATTTCCCCTGTCGTCTAGGTCTGAAGAGAGGTTTCGTCGTTTTACGATCAACGATATCGGCCCAAAGGATGGGGAAATGGTCTTGGAGAAGGGCGATTCGTTTGGTTAGGATCTCGATGGATGGGGGAAGGGGGTTACCAGATGGGGTTGAAGAGGGTTCAGGAAATTTCACGAGGTAGGTTACGAAATGGTGGAATCCGGTGTTACGACTTGTGATCTCGTAGCGCTCCATCAGAGATACTAATTACTGGTATTAGCTATTTGGTCCACTGACTGGGTACAGCACTATGACACTTGGATGAAACTTACCACCCCGAGTGGGGATAGACTCAGATTCGTCCATAGCTATTCCAGATCCCCCACAGCAGTTGGGAGATATGACAATCCGGTGTGATCTTGCTTCTATAAGTGTGTATCTTCCCTTTTATGGGCCAGGAAAGGCATCGATCAAGTCCGGGAAGAGGAAGCAACGTTTGATGATAGGATCTTTCCCTTGCTTCTCTGTCCCTATATGGAAAGCTGTCAGGACTTGTTGCTATAACTCGTACTTGTTCCGGGAGGGGATAACTCTTGGTAGTCATTCGACATATGAATGAGATGGGATTGCATAGGGCTCGATTTTCGAACTACTTACTACCTTATATCACCACCGCAGCCTAAACTTCAAGTTGATTTGTTGGTACCGAGATTGGGTCCGAGTGTCTCCGGGCTATCGGACATTCGGGGATTAAGCATGTTAAGCATGTTAAGCATGCACAGCCACGGCCACCAGCATGGACCATTTAGGCTCACTTGCCGTTTCCTACATTGGTTGCAACTTATCCTCTGAAACGCCGTGACCATCACAGGGATCGGAGAGCGGAGATGTGACATTCGCACCATCAAGGGGAATGGTAGATGCATTGACCATGACCAGATCCCAGTACCCCAGATCACCAAGCGATCAAATCGTCCACTAAATACCCCCCCCAATCCTCACCTGTCTCCTGGCCCAAACCCCAACCTCGGTATCCTCTCGCAGAATTCTCCTCCTCACCTCCTTTAGCGCCTGACCCAGCTCTGGTCCTATTGATACCAGACCTGTTTCATCAATCAAGGCCAATCCCGCTCTGAATAGATATTCCACAGTCTTTCCCCTTTCGAACCCTGAAGTCTTGAGGACTGATACGGCGATTGGGAGAAGAGCCGAGATTGTGGTCTGCGATTTTGGTAGGACGGAGACTCGGTACAGAATCCTTGACAGCGTCTCGAGGCGTTCTGCGTCTAGAGATCCCAAGGGATGTGATGTCAGCAATTTCTCAACTAACAATGGTATCTTACGACCCAACAGAAAGTACAACTCACCAGGTGAAATACACGCCCTCTTGAACAGGACTTCCACATCACCCATCCACCTAGTCGATAACTCTTTGCCCTTCTCCGCGGCTGCAGGTACAGAGTTACCTTCCTTCTCATCAGGAACACTCCCGTTGGTAACCGATAGATCTGGCCACTGGGTAGTCCTTGTCCCGTTCGAATAGATGATCACATTCTCCATCAGGGCGAGATACGTTGACCTCTCTTCTTCGGATGAGCGAGTGGAGTGCGCGAAACTCAGATCCCATTGCATAAGCAGCCATGGGAAGATTGATGAATGGTTGACCAGAGACCTCGCAGCGCTTGGGATGAGCGTCATACTAGTCATGGCCTGGATTGACGGATCAGCGAAAATCTCCTTTTCGGCGTCGGTGTCGTTCCCAAAATTGTCTGACACTTACTTGTAAGATGGCTCGACGGAGACCAGAGTCCACAGAACCCTGGTACATCCCAGCAAGCAGGCCCCACCCATATCTCCGTCTGACAATCCTCCAATCAGCGTCAGATCTCACTCCATCCCTCAACAACCTCAATATCCAACCTCGTTCCTTCCTCCACCCTTCCCCACTGGCATACAGCATCGTATACAGTCCCGGGACATCGTAGAGATCAAATGTGGGTCGTTGGAGAAGATGGCGGGAGATTAGCGGATAGATGTAATGCGATGGATGGGCTAGGGAGCGGAGGGTGTGGGCGAAGAATAGGGTTGGGATTGTTGGGAGACGTGGTGGGATTGGGAGGGAAGATGGGGAATTTTCCAATGGAGTCGGTACAGGGATGGAGTGACGGAGAAGCCGGAGAGTGTACAGTAGTTGTGGACGTTCTTGGAATGCCGTCTTCTGTGGAAGGTAATAATCCAGAACGAAAATCAGCATCGAGCCAATCAGTGAAAATAAAGGACACTAACCGATATCAACGACATAGTCTTGGCGAGAACGTAACTTCCCATAACCCTCATATCCGCATTCCTGCTGGCGAGCGAACAAACCGCCAAGCCCAACACGTTACTCCTCAATATCTCCACCCAATCCAAGCCGGTCAAATTACCCTCATTGAGCGTGAATCCCATCAACGCCAACAGGAATACTGGATCATACAGCCCCTCTTCTTCTCCGCCTTGGCTTACTCCATCGTCCACAGGTAGAAGTCCGATGATCCTCCAAGAGCGTCGAAGCGGAAAGGCGGTACACGTAGCAAACACCTTCTGGGGATCCAAAGACGTCAAAGCTTCTAAAGCGCGTTGTCCGCTACCTCCCGATCCAGAGGCTGACCAGGCTCTCAGTACAGATCCAACGGAAAGTTTCCGATTTTGCTCGAATACTTGGAAAAGGGACAAGAGAAGTTGGTCGGCTTTACTCAACGTTCCACGATAGATGGGTAGGAGAGCTTCGATATAGACAGGTTGACAGGAGACGTAGGTGGATGCCAGGAATAGTGAATGAACAAGAGATATGAATGCTACCCGGAGCGGGGAGGAGATTTCAGGTCGAGTTTGACGGGTATAGGACGAGGTTGAGAATATAAGTTGGAGGTTTTGACGGATGAATCCCGCCTATGCGCAGGTATATATTAGCTTGGTCGGAATCCATAATCTGGCACCGATGATAAGCTCACCTTCATCATTGTTCTGGAAGTAAGCAGAGACGCAAGTTCCATAGCTTCTACCACCTCCAACCTCTCCTGCACGACAGCGGTGATTACCGGTTCCACCAAGTGCGGCTTCAAGTCGATTGTCTCAGCGATTCGGATAGTCGAAGCTAGTCAATCATTGCAAGTTTCATCAGTACGATTCCACCACTGCCATCGACATGTGGAACTCACCAAGAGAAGACAGTACATCCAGTTCGTCATCCGAGAGGACAGCATCGCTCGAACACAACCTTACAGCAACCTGCAGCCCCAGATCTACAATATGGGTGACCGCAAGAACAGCTTCAACATCTTGTAACCTCGCCAAACGTTCCGCAGCCTTTGCCAGCGGCTGCCCAAAGGCCGCCAAGCCCAACGAAGAGATCGACGAGACCACCACCGACGGTTGAACAGCGGCTAGGGACACTAAGATCCTGGTTGCAGATCCATGTACGGTGTGTGAGAGAGACGGGTCCGTGAGGGCGTCGGTTGCTGAGATAGCCATCTGAGCTGGCTGAATCGAAAGCGTTGGATTGTCGAGAAGGATCTCAAGGGCTGATAAGATTCTCCGATCGTTTAGGATGGCTGGGTCATCGGAAATGACTTTCTGAAGAGCTTCCACAGCGCGAGGGAAGTGTGCGACCACAGCCGTTAAAAGGTCGTACCCCTCATCGCTATCAAGCTTGATTATCTCCTGTACGGTTTCAACGCTGATAGAGCTAGTCGACACCGCGCTATTAGATAGTTGCGAGATGTCGTCAATTCCGTTGACAAGGCTTGTCAAAGGTTGTACAATGTTGAGGCGAAGGAGAACAGAGATGAAAGATAAAGCGAAGTAGGCATCAACAGTCTTTAGAATGAGGTCGGATATCGCATTGATAGCTGAGGCAGACAGCTGGGAAGTCTTCTTCGAAGATGTAATCTTGATGACGTGAGTTAAGACGAGCTTGGATTGCTCGACAGAGAAAAAGCGAATCCAAGGTAGAGAGATCGTCAAAGCCTAATTATAGTGCTCAGCCTCATTACATCTTTCTCAGTTCAGCCTGCAAATCACTCACCACATCAAGGGCGGCGACTTTGGTCGACCCCGTCAGAGCCAGTATGCACTCATGAACATAGCTTTCAGCTAATGCTCGTTCCGTCATGTCAGACACGGAAAGGATAGCCGCAATTTCTCGAAGACCTAAATCGAGATGAGCTATAATCTCTCCAAAATGACTCACGAGCCCGGCATTGGTCTCCCGCTTTTGACAGATAAAGAGCTTTGATGAGCTCATGATCGAAGACAGCAGTTTTCATTTCCAAGTCATCTCGGCCTAGGAAGTTTTGCAGCAAGGCCAAGTGGTTTCGAAGGGCATTTGGAGAATCCCGTAGCCCCTTTAATGCCAGCACATGAAGTAGGAATCTGCCACGACGTGTGATGACATCTGATGTTGTCTTTGGGGATATAAAGCCTAACAATTCGGAGATGGTGACCGAGTTCTCCCAGTCTTTAACGGATTTGGTGAGACAAGTATACTCGAAAGATGATTTGCGCCATTCGCTACAGGAACACCACGTCAGACATTGATCATCGACGGATTGAGATCTAACCAATAAAAAGCTTACCTTTCATCCGCGAGTTCCATTACCTGACCTTGACCGTGACTCGTATCGGTCTCTATCCCATCTGTGTCCACCAAGGTGATGACGGATCGTAAATCGTCCTTGATGGCTCGAACAAGCTCCGCCAAGCCGAACCTAGCCTGACCAGCTTCTTTCGCAGCTCCCAACGTATTTTCCAATCGCTCTATGACACCAACCAAAAACCCTCCCTTACTTTGTTTACCGGTTAACCCCAAGATCACCCTTCTCATATAAGCCAGCACCACACCAGCTGCATCCGTAGCTATCAATTGACCCAGGATCTTTGCGTTGAATTGCTCCAAAATAGTTGCGATCAATGGGGAGACTTTATCCTTCTCCGGAATATTCAAATTGTCTGTCGCTGAGAGTGCCTGTGTGTCCTCAATGTATCTATATGGCGTTTTCATGGCTCGTCGAACACAGTCGTCGAGGAAAGAAAGAAGGTGGATTTGTTGCATTAGAAGAGTTGGTCCGGAAACGGCTGCAGAGGCCCGGGGGAGTGCTTCGAGCCATATGGGCAGTTCTGAGGGATCGTGTTCGAACAAGATTGAAGGTGCGAGCAATCGTGAGAGGAGACTCGATGTCGTTTCGAATGTCACTGAATGTTGTGTTGAGAGATGGAGTTGGAGGATATGATAGAGATATGTATATTGCGATCCGGCTGAGGAGTTATGTAACGATCAATGGTTGATTCCGTGATTTGTATGTCCAACAAATGCTTACCTGCTTTATAAGTCCAGTTCCACTCGCCGACCTCACTCAATAGCTTCAAGACATGCAGCTGACTCAAAGCTTCGAATCCTTCAACCGTACCTCTCCCCTGTCCAAATCCACCACCCATACCGACAGTACCTAAAGTGCCTACACTCCCCACACTTCCATCATCACTAATCACACTCCCTTCTCGACCCTCTCTCCTTGCCCTTCGTTCAGCTGAGGCCGAAGACGACGAAACCAACAATTTTCCAACGTCAAATTTCGTCTCGGCAGCTAACGAGGGCAACGTCTTGTGGTAGAGACCAAATAGTCTCAATGCCGATTCCGTCAGCAAGTTTGATCGAGTGACTCTGGCAAAGTCTTCGTCGGTCTCTGGGTCGGTCGGTGCTAGTTGTGCGGCCTTCTGAGCGAAAGTGATCACAACCCATAGATCGGGGACACGCTTCCTTGCCTCCGTCTCCAATTCCCTTCGACGTCTTGCCCAGATGTTTTCGGACGAGGACGAGGGTTCCGACTCGATTTCTGATTCGATCTCGTGGAACAGGCTTTGGGTTTCCGAAAGCTTTTTCAAAGCACGAGCAAGCGTCAATGCGGTCATATGCTGCACGAGACCATCGCTATGTTCTAGACCGCGGGTAAGATGGGCTTTCGTAAGGGGTGACGGGAGGATTGATTCGATCATGGTTTGTATGGATGGCGGGACGTTCCTGAGGGGTGTCTCTGCTTGCGTTCGAGAGCTGAGCTCCCGTGGTGGTAGTTGGTGGAAAGTCGCGATGGGCGGTGGAGGAAGGGAAATGACTTGTCCCATAAAAGCCATTGTAGCCATCCATTTGGCACTTAGTCGAGGTTCCAGCGATAAAGCGGAATGAGGCCAGTAACTTTTCGTTGAGTCAGCAATGGTTGGATTGTAAGAAAGCGATCAATCGACTCACCCTGCCACAAGTTCTGGACAAGCCTTGAATACCTTGAGGACCCATTCACCCAACCGGCCTTCCTCATCAACAACCCTCCCACCAATATGCCTCACCACATTTCCTAGGATTCGATTATGCAGACCTTTCCGATTCTTTCCTTCCTTCCCATCCCCAACACCGCCTCCCTCCTCTTCGTCGTCTGCAATGACAGCTACACCATCTCCATTATCCATTTTACGGGGATACCAACCCTCATCATGGAAACACACGCCCTTTCCAGGCGTTGCCGTGACAGTCTCCAAGAAAGCACTTGCAATTTCCGACACCTTTCGTCCGGTGGTTTCCTCTACTTCGTCGCGATTGAGCAACTTGAGGATCTGTTCGATGGCGTTGTTGTCAAGAAGCGAGAGAGCTATACGCCTTGCGGCACCGGGTATTGGATGGGTCATAGCGGAGTATATGGCTGTAAGGACACGATAGATGGTGAGGGGTGGGTCGGAGGACAGGTTCGAGTAAAGGGGGGGGAGCAGGGTTTTTGCATGGGCATGAAAAGCTGAAGTGGAGAGGATGGGGAGGATGAGGGATAGTGCCAGGTGTCGAATGTCTATCTCATACATAAGTATCTCGAGCACAAGAGACATAGATTGGGTGAAGAAATGGCTCACCAGGCTTGTCAAGCGGATCCTTCGTCCCGTATCCTACCTCTCCATCCTTGTTTCTGCGCCTCATTCCCAACAGCTTTCCCATCCCTTTCACACTTCCTCCCTCTATCAAGGTCGTCCATATCTTGAGAGCACCTCTGCCGGTTGCTGAAGATAATGAAGAGGACGAAGTCGGCGGATCAACGTTAAGCGCAGCACCTGCTAGTTGCAGTCCAACAAGGGATTGCTCCCTTTTTGATGATTGGACCAATCGATTGAGCTGTGAGAGCAGTCAATATAATCTCTCTTGCTAGTATGAAACAGTCTTACCAGGTCATGGAATGGCTCTGTAGGAGCGACGAGCTTGTTGACGATCCCTACTAACGAGGTATGAAAAAATGGAAGAGGGGTAAGAATCTTGATAATTTCGGCGAGTAGAGTAACGGCGGCGTCAATCTGCTTTTCGTTCTTGGCCTTGATTTCGAACGTATTGTCAGCTTGGTAAAGGTATGGAGGTAGGAAGGGCTTACCTGTGCACCCTGATGCCAGGCTCCAAAGAGTTCCTCACACACCGGCGAAACATTCAGGTAATGTTGGAGGATGAGAACAGTCGCATGATTGATGGGGAGCGGTAGCGAAGAGTATGGTGTCGTAATTTGCTGGTAGAACGTGACAAGTGCTAGAAATCACGGCGTTCAGCTCTTGGTCTCCACTAGATGAGCTTGCCTCTTCCTCCCAAACTGACCTTGTCGAGTTCCACTGGAAAGAGCTTCCTTGATCGCCTTGCCAGAAGTATATGATTTGGTTCCCGCAGCTGGCTTGATCACGAGCTCTTGAGGTACAGTATCGTGCACTCCCCTCTTCCGCTTTGGTGCCATCGTCGTATCTCGACAAACCTCTGTAAGAGCAGTAAGACACGTCGGTATGCTGCCTGAAATGCTAATATTAATGTTCAATGAGGATTCTCGTCCAAATCTGCGAGATTATCAGTACGGAGATTGAAGTGAAACTCCGAGCCAGGCACGCCGTGTCACGTGATGTGCGCCCATCGGATCGTCTTCCGGGTTTTGAGTTTCCGGACCGTTTGTTGAATGTGAAGCGTATTCCAGCCATCTCTGCCCGCCGGATTAACACCAAGACTGACTTGCCTCATACATCGACCACACCACGCAGCCTTACGCAGCGGGTCCGCAGAATGGCAGAATGTTCTTTGCAAGTGGATGAAAGATCGTAGACAGCCCTTCAGGGCGAGATGCTGAGATGATAGCCCTCGTCCCCCCCCCCCATCCGGAGCCTCACTCATTTCTGACGGACGTTCCTCGCAGCCGCAACAAAGAGCAACTTTGTGTTCTATCACATTCTGACTAGCACGATTGTTCTGACTCTAGACTGGAGCTTCAACTTTGCTCTATTGTATTCTGAACAACTGACTGAGCCGGAGAGAGGCAGCGCCCGTTCGTTCCTAGTGGTCACAAAAGGGCAGATCATCATGCCGCCTCATACCATCTCCCCTACACCCGACTCTCAAGGTCTTGGAATATCATTCTCCACTCTCTCTCCTCCACCTCTCTCCTCGACTCCTCAAACCCCAGCCCGACCTTCCCAGTTCACGGGAATGGGAGTAGGCCCTGGTTCCCGTCCTCGTCTTTCGCCCTCTCGTACCAACAACCAAGACCAAGTCTCTGCTTCGCCATCAACAAAACCAGCGGGCTCTAGAGCTCTCCCGTCCCCCACTCGAGCTCCTGCTCCTGCAGCATCACCCAGTCGGTCTCAACCTCTGTTCCAACCTACATTCTCCCTCCGACCCACCCACACCAGACAGAACAGCTCGTTCAACACTTTCAGTGCCATCCCTCCTAGTCCGGGTAGCGGTCCCAGAGCAATGACACCTACATCGCCCATGGGTCCTCGACCTTCCACCAGCGCTTCCTTGGCTCGGGGCTTCTCCGCTAGCTCTTCAGTAAGCCAGCAGTACAAGCCCACGAGTAGTTCTGCCAGAGAACTCTCCCAATCACAAAAGTCAACGAGTCCACCGAAGCGTACCAGCTCCACCACTTCCACGGCTACCTCGGCCTCTGCGGGACTGGCAGGCAGAATTCGGTCTTCGTCTAGATCATCCGAGATGCTCCGCCGAATCTCGCACGGTGCCATGACGGAGACAATCAGTGGTGGGAAATATCAGCCTCTTTCGGGACATGATGAGGGGCAGGCTGCAGACGAAGACAACCAGGGGAACACTGACTACCAGCCTCAAGCAGACAGGAGAAACAGGAGCGAATCGGTCTCCATCCGAGGGGAGGACATACCAAGATACGAGCAGTCTGAACATTCATATGGAAAAACCCCTTCCTCCGATGGGATCAGTATCATGCCCTCGACCTTTCCTCTACCTCCCTCATCCGACCCTCGACCATATTCTTCTGGCTACATCCCGCCCACCATGCCCTATGTACCCCAACAGTCGGCCGATCCTAGAGGTATTGCTCGCTCCCACTCTACTCCCTTACATCTTGATCTCGTTTCCGAGTCTTCATCATCCGGGTCTCAAAGACAAAGTCGGCCTTTCCCCACTCAAAATCACTCGGATCCCCCTCAACATAGTCACAGTAATCGTTTCTCTGATCCCATGGCTGTCACCCACTCCCGGAACGCTGCGTTATTTTCTGCCGAGTCGGGAGGTACCATGTTGGCTTTCTCGCCTTCTGAGGGTATATTCCGGACGGGCCAAGTCATATGTGGCGGAGGAACGAACTTAATGCCGACACCTCAAACTGTCCGTTCCGAGGATGGTGAAGCTCCCCTTCATGTAGGCTACCCTTCCCGTCACGACAAGGACGATGAACTACGAGCAAGGCCTTGGAGTGAAAGCACGAATCCCCATCTACTATCCAACGGGCGTCAAGTGCCTTCCTCAGCCGGAATTGGTCGGCGCGGTCGATCTCTGTCGGACGGTGCAGCGATTCTAGCCAGACAGGGCACCCTTTTGCACCCCTCGTCATCCAATCAACGAGCCTCTGCCGAACTTGGTGTTCTCTTGGGTGGTCCACGCTCCAAGCGACTTTCGCAGACTAAGCTTCTTCCCCCACCAGAACTTGCTGGGTGGGAACAAGCTGGCAGAGGCAATCGAGAAGGTGATGGCATCAAAGATTCTGACAAGGTTAGACTGGAAGCTGCGAAGAAGAGCAGAGCGAGAGTAGAGGTAGACGTCGTCCTCGAAAGGGAGTGCGTTGTCGAAGGGGGGGAAATCAGGGGGAGGTTGGAGGTCAAGGTTCGCGGCGGGAAGAGAGGTGAAGGAGTTCGGGTAGGAGCTGGAAAAGTTAGAGTTGTTGGATTTGAAGGTAAGTCTGACGTCCTTGAGATCTGTGTAGGCACACGAAGGTGTTCTAGCTGACGGACATCTTTTAGATCTCTCTCCAACGTCTCGCCATATCTTCTATCACCAACCACACGCGCTCCCACTCTTCGCCAACCCTCCTCACCCAAACAGCCCAACATCTTCCCTCCTCATATCTCCACCTGATTCGGAGGGATACCATTTAGCAGCCGAGGGAACGCACTTCATCCCCTTCCAATTCCGTCTCCCCCTTGGCGGAGGAGCCAAGGGAAGCTACACTTCACCAGGCGGCAAGGGACCCTCGGTGCGATATGTCGTTGTCGGGTCGATCAAGATCCTCATCCCTCCATCAAAACGCCAATCGCTCAATACTACCCAGCACGATGGACAAGGTGTTGGCGCCAAACGATCTATCGCCCATTTCTATCGTTCAATTGTGGTTTTGCCGTATCTCAATCCCAGTCTGGTCCTTGCTCCTGCAGATGAGGTCATTGAGGCTCATATTGAGAGCGGATTAGGGTGGAGTTTGACAGGTGAGAAAGGTCGTGTGGAGGTCGGGATCAGTATGGGTCGAAAAATTTGGGTTTCAGGACAGAGGGTGTGGTGTGAGGTCGGGATCAGGAACGATAGCAGTAAGAAGGTAGGTTGTAGGCATAGGGCTCAACTGTCCTCTCTGTTGGCCTCTCATCGAATTCGTTGCTCGACAGAATGAAAGCTGACGAAGTTGTATCTTCGAAAGATCAAATCCTTAAACTTAGCTTTACTGCAAACCGTCCAGCTGTTCAATCCCCAAGATGATCTCAATCCAACGCAAACGTCTTCGACATCGTTTCGACCAACCCTCCCTAACAGAGCATCAATTATGAACTGTATACCAACCTCAAGTGCGCCTGTACCTGGAACCCCCGATGCGGATGCTTGTCAAACCGCTACTACTCGACGAAAGGTGGCAGAAGAGCTTGTAGAAGCTGATATCAGTTCTGGAGGAGGCCGGGTCACTAGTAAGGGATGGTGGACCGGTGTTGAACCTGGGGAGCGGGGACACTGGGACATGAGCTTACAGGTGCCTGTGAGTCCAAACGGGAATTTCACAATAATTTTTCGATGCTGATGAAGGCTTCTTGGAACATACAGCCCGGAATGATTTCGATTCGTAGAACACGGCTCATCGAGATTTCTTATCTCTTGAGAGTGACGGTCAATAATACCATATACGTCGATCTTCCAATCCAGTTGATCAATTTCTTATCAATCGATCCTCCCCCGATGCCAGGTGACGGTAGGATGGCAACCCGTTTACCTATCGCCCAATCGATGCCTCAAGCGGGGGATATGGGACTTGGTGCGGATGGACTACCTCAACGCTCAGGAGAGTACGCTGCACACCCAGGCATGGGGATTCGAGCAACATCGGATCCATCCATAACAAGTGGCATTAATCCTGCACGAGCCAGTTCCACGACACTGCATATCGATGCTTTGCTTGAACAAGGGCGCGCGAGGGCTGAGATGGAAGGGGAGAATGCCCGAGCTAGAGTGACCAAGGCCAGACCACTTTCCATGGGTAGTGACTATACAATTGAGAGGAATACACCACGCGGATCTCCGACTCCTGTATCAACTCCGGCTCCAATATCCAACCCTATCCAGAAGACCAGGTCCACGCCACAGTTCCGCCCCAAAGGTGCTCGGGTCATGTCGTATCTATCTGTCAGATCTGGTGTCGAATCCACATTGTCCTGTGAGGACGATGATCAAGATCTGGACGAGCAGGACAAAGCCTTGCTTGAGGCAAGACGTCGACAAGGTCGACAAATGTCATTAGCGGCCATTCATCGGGCGATGGATCGAGCTGAACTGGATGCGCTTTCTGGGGAGGATGAGGAACTTCAGGAACCTCACGAAAGCCCCGAGGTCCAAGGAGAATTCAGACCGGCTTCAACTCCACTGGAAGAGCACTACAAAATTGCGGGTGATACACCGAGTATGGCTAGCGCGACCGAATACGGACAAAGCCCTTTCCCGCCATCTTCAAGAGCTCCTGATCTCGAGGTCATCGATTCTGCCATGGAGGTCGAGGAAGATGACAACAAGGCTGTTAGTCATGAGGGAAGTCGAGGATCTGAAGAATACGAAGATGGCGACCGGACTGTGCTAGAAGATCTAGTAGCTGACCGAGCTGGAATCAATAATGACGCCTCGGTGGACGGAAGCATACCTCTTCCGCTCGAGACTGGTGGATACGATTATGGAGAAGAGATAGAAGACGAGGGAAGCGCTCTGGAGAGGGACGAATCCATTGGTCCGATGCAGACTCACGACGGTTCTTCACCTGAGGAGAATGACAGTCGACGGCCTCGAGCTCGATTTGATTCGTTTGCCAATTCGGCGGTGAGCGGGATCAGCGAACAAGAGTCAGAGATTGGTCAAGTGTTCGAAGCAGTCAAACGAAATGTTAGTACGAGACTACCGCCTCGGCTATTGCCTCTGTCAGGAGGACCTACACCGCCGTCCGCACGGCATCTCGCAGTTCCTCGGTCTAGCTCGGGGCTGGGAGGACATTTCCTAGGAGTGGAGACTGGAGCCAAGGGCCAGAACGTTCCTGCTCGTCGCTCAAGCCATACTCCAGCACCGACTGTTGAGACGTCTAGGCGAGAATCTGCTACCTCCAGGGGGCTGAGTGGACGAAGAGGCTCTGCTCCGAATATCCAGGGCTTGAGCATGAGGAGGGAGTCGTCTGGCCCTTCGCCGCTTCGACCAGTCGATCAAATCCCGGCTTCTAGGACCCTCAGCAAGAAGCCCTCCTTCACTTTTGCCACTCCTGGAGCGCCTCTGAAGATCAATACATCTGCTTCAGCCTCCCTTTCTCCCGGAACCAGGGCTCACGTTCCTCTTGCTCCTTCGTTATCTCCACGATCTAGTGGTCCAACGCATCTGGCTGACACCGGCTCTATGTCGACGCGACGAGGTCCTTCGCCGAGCTCGCATCTCCGTCACCAGATTATTGCAGACGATGCCGGTGCGGACGAAGATGGTATTCCTGGCCTCGCGCCGTCCGTTGCATCGGATTCAGCTTCTTCGGACGGTCATGCGTTAGAATCACCGCCGATAGTCAACGTGTCCTCGATCCCGATTACTAGACCCAATAGCGAGACACTGGAATCTATCACGACCACCTTGAAGTCCTATGATATGGGGACGAAACCTGTTCCGAATCCAGTCGAATTTCAGAATTCTTGGTCACCTGGTCAACATCTCGTTCAACACCAAGTGGGATATATGCAGCACCAGCAGCAGGAATTCCAGACAGCAAAGTCTGGCTCTTCTTCAGATCCTGCTCGAGCTTCATCGCGTTACCAAATTCAGGCTCCTAACTCACCCACTTCGTCATCTGAAAGCTCGGCGCATTCCATATTGCCTTCTGTGCAAACCAGGATAGCTAAACTGGAATCTCGCGACGAAGCTCTTCGCAAGTTCTCGGTCACGGCGATGGTGGCTCCAGCTTCACCCAATCCACCATACCCCGCTTCTCCTGTAGTATTTCCTACTTCTACCTCGACCACGTCGGCACCCTCCAAGCGTCGAAGCTACACAGCGGCTTTGGCTCCTCGGTCGGCTTCCCATGACACAGATCATGGTATCGGGTATACAACCTACACTGTTCGACGAACGTATTCGAATTCAGGTGCCAATCACACTGTCCAAGCAGGAAGCAATAACCACGGAAGCATAGGGAGCGCGGGAAGTGGAAGCTACAGAGTCGTGTCACCAAGACTCTATCGCAATACATCGGCAACGTCCAGCATCTCAATGGGCGCAACAACAATAGAGAACGCACTGCTGAACATGTCGCCACCGACTTTCACTTCCCGTAGTCCGGAAGAAGGACGGTTGGGCATGGGTATGGACAATGACACCTTTGGCGGGGCAGGGAGTTCGCAGGGTGAAGGCGGATATGGGTCCCTAAGAGGCTATCATACCTCACGATCAGGATCGGGATCGGCTTCTGGATCAGTCATTGGATCAGCGCCGAGACCCAAGGACTATTTCTCAGCGTCGACTTCGGCAAGCAGAGGTCACAACGGACATCAGTTCTCGCCGCCTGTGAGAGAGTATGTTTCCGAGGAGACGGATGAGTCAGAGGGTCTGACGTGAGAAGACGGATGAGTCAGAGGGTCTGACGTGAGAAAAGGAAGAAATCAGAATCTGTTGTGTTTGTCAAATGTAAATCCTTTCTTGTACATTATTGGTATCGTCGCCTGGTCAGGGTAGTTGAACTTCATTCATACACATGCAATAGTCTCCCCTTTCTACACTCCACCATTCTGCAAACCTGCATCTGAGGAAAGAGAATATACTCAAAAAAGCAGCAAGTTTTGGATTTATCAACAAGCAAACTAAGGAAGCAACCAGTAGCCGCTATCCATGAAGCCGTCGTCGTGACTGACACCACCTCGAGCTCGGTAGTAAAAATTCAGGTTCTGTGGTTGGACAATGGAGTCCCAATCAGGGTCTTTAGCGAGACTGTCTGGAAGTGGCTTGGCCCAGGTGGCAGACGATCCTGCTGGTTTCGTTTGGGTCGAACGCCTAAATCTGACTTCGCAACGGTCCGTCCAAAACTCCTCGATCATGCCATACGAGACTTTTTTGTGGCCCGTCGTTGGCGTATGGAACATGATGCTATCCAGTATAAAGTCGTTCGTATCTGACTCCCGAACAGCTGTACGAATGATCTCAAGAATTCGGTGACCCGTTGAAGGAAAGAATGATGACAGCGAAGTGGTCCTCCTCGGTTCCAGTAAATAATCGAAGTCCATAGTAGGCCTACTGCGCGTCTGCCTGCTGTGTCTCGTGTAATTGTAAAGCTGCTTCTCACCGCTACCAGGCAGCATCGAATATGTCATATGCTTAAACGAGTAGCCCAGCGCATTCTGACGACCGTTCGGAACGGTAATTACGAGATATGTTACATTAACAGCTTGCTCTTCGTTTTCTGATTGCTCCTCTTTCTCTGATTGTTCTTCTTTCTCTGATTGAGCAGGTTGGGAAAGGTAGACTTCGTAGATACCCTGCAACGTAAAGACTCCAGCTTCAGGACTTTCGGGTTCAGGTGGTGATGTTGGTACTGCCAACTCTCCTATCTTGAGCCAGTTTGTCAAGTCCATTGGTTTCCTACCATTGAATGTGGAGGGTGGCCTTCTCGCTGGATTGACGTTGACTCCTTCAACAAGCGACGAGCTTGCCTCCGGACCTACTATGGTGGTCGCATCATCGTCATGCGACGTGCTTCCCTCCTGACCTACTATGGTCCACACATCATTGTCAAGCGATCTTCTTTCCTCACGACCCACTTTAGTTTCCCTATCAGGTGTTATGCTTCCTACTGATGGAGGCAGTGTGGTTCGCGTTTGTCGAGAGCGGAATAAACTCTTCAGGGATACCATGCTTAGTACGGGAAGGAACAGACCACTGCTTGTTGGAAATGCGTAGTCTTATATCCTCAGGGTCTTCCAGATACAATAAAGGGCAAGTGCCATATATCATCAGCATAGCCTGCTGCCTTCGCCTCGAGTGTGAGTCATTGCTTGACACTGTACTCTGCTTTGTGACCAAATGACAACCAAGGAGACGTACTTGGAAGGCGACTCGATCGTGAAAGGTTGCATGTACTCTAACCCCCTAACCCTCAAACACCATTTGTAACAGTCTTCGAGCAGAATGGAAGGTCGTTGAATTTCAGGATGTAACAGCTAGCCTACGTCATTGGCGTGATATTGATGTTGCCAGACCCGAAAGGAGCGATGTGAATGGTTGACATTTGGCCTGTTCTAAGAGGGAAGAGGTCTCGGCGGACCAGGGGTTGACCGCAAATAGCTCGGGTGAATTAGAAGACAGAAGGCGGTCTAAGAAGGTAAGAAGGCTATATAGTCATTTACAGCGTGAACCTCGAACAGCACGAAGACCAGACTAGAAAGTACTGCAAAAGGCGAATAACTCTCCATTTCCTTCCTTCCCGGGTCAAATCTGCCTCATTGGATGCTCTCAGTCTACACAGCGTTGCAACATCAGGCTGAGTGACTTGCCACAGTAGGTAGATTGTCATTATGTCTGTAGGCTTCAGCGGCATCAACTGCAAATGCATGTGCTTTGGTTGGAACGACGAAGTGTAGTCGACGCATCAGTTTCGGAACTGGTAACTGAAATAGACAGGTCAGTAGAAACATGCGCAACAAGATTCCAGGAAGCAGACGAGCTTACCATGTCGTACCAATCTCAGCTCGCATCGGCTAGGAGACATTGATACATTCCGACCCGGGTGGGAAACTACCAAACTGTCACATTCGTAGTCGCTCTCTAAGGAGGTTGGATCGTGGCTTCGCACTTTTTCCACGATCTCAGAATCTATCGGGAGCCAAGCGCCCAGTTTTAAAGCATCCTCTTGTAGATTGTAATAGATCACATGAGGCCGATAATGGGAATATTCTTGTTCAGGGTCTGTAGCGTGTAGACTCAAAGAGTCGGAGACCGCCGGGGTGATGAGAGTCTCCTCGAGAGCCGTCAAGAAGTCCTGTGGACCCTGAAGAACGACTGTTGGTATCTTACGATCATCACCCTCCTCTGTTTTGGGAGATGCGTAGATCTCGACGAGAGGGGATGAGTGTCGTGAATGAAGACGGCCGTACCCCAAATGGACAAGGTTCTCCTTCAAAACAGGACGGTGGTCGTATACCGAGACATCCGAAAGATCCAATTTCGTTCCCATTGTATCGAGGTTTGACGATTGTTCTGAGAGGGCCAAATCGCCGTGTGAAGAGAGCGAAGAAAAAACCTTAAGAAACGGGTTGTAGTGAGAGATGTTCGAGAGGGAAAGAGTTGGATGAAAATGGTTTCGCCTATATATCATGGGCAAACCCCAAGCCTTCCTTCAAACGGAAGGCCATAGCCTATCAGATCCTTTCTCTAGCTATATACGTTTCATATTTTTTTCCAGTTTCATGCTATATTTATCCCTTGGAACGGATAATCTTTCACTGACCTTGAGTGCTGCTGCTAGCATTGGTTTCAGCAGGAAATGTCTTGGTGCTATAACGTTGAATGGGATTACATAGGACTCGAGCCATATACTGCATATATTTAAACAACAGCTCTCCCGCCAATCTAAACCAAGCTATGCTAAGCTACGCCGTCTCACCCTGAAAGAAGTTGTCGGCTTGAGTACCGCCGCTTCGAGCGATATTTGGGCAGCTGGTGGTAGGTACTAAACACCTTAAGCTAACAAAATGGTTAGACCTGATCCTCAAGTGGAAGCGAATGTACTTACCCTTCCGTACAAATTTCATTTCGCATGACTCAAGAGTATCGGTACCATTCTGCTTCGAGTACCCAAGTCTCAAACTTTCTGCCTTGTAGGTTTCGACAGCTGTAGGATCGTGGTTTCGGACCGTTGACAAAATCGCATTGTCTTCAACCATTGAGCCAAGCGACTTTTCTGTCAATAGACTGTATTGCTTAACATGAGGTTTCGTAGGGTCGTATACACCTCCATCTGCAGCAAGAAGGCTATAAGGGTATCCTTTCAGAAAGTGGCCATCGTTAGTCGGACTGCCACTGTCGGTAGTTGGACTCGTCTTGTGAACGTCCGCAAATCGCAGTGGAAGTAGAAGAAGGAGTGTTGAATAAGCGTCCCTTAGTTCGGTTGAGGCGTAGATATTGCAGGTATGAGAACCCGGGTGGCCTTTGAGGTTATCCATATCTACATCTCCTAGATGTTTCATGTTCTCCGCGGAGACCTCTTGGTGGTCATATATTGTGACACATAGCGACCCCATCTTGTTGGTAAGGTCACGAGTGTATTGAGCGAGGTGAGTCGCAGTGTATCGAGTTCAGAAAAATTAACTTGAAAAGTGGGTAGTGTAGTAAAAGTTGTAGGAGATGTGAACAGACTGACAAAACTCTCTGGCAATATATATGATGGCAAATCCCTAGCCTTCCTTCAGACGGGATGACGTAGCCTAACCAAGTCCTTTCAATGGGTGGTAAGCCTTCAAATCATCTCCTGTTTCATGCCATATTTGCTATTTTTGATCACAATTTCGACATACTTTGAGCTTCACACCCTATATTAGGATGACGAGGGGTCTTCGAGAAGAACTGAAACTCGAGTCATCCGTTCATAAGGTCTGATTTTTGTGTACAGTAGCGAAGACAAATAGCAGAAACAGCGATCACTGGGCTATACTGGTTGCGCCGAGTCGCAGCCTCAGTCAATTTCATAACAGAGTCTGTAGGCTTCCAGTAATCCTTTGGTCAGTGCGCATATATGGTGTACAGGTATTCTCACCCATCAGTAGACTGTAAGGAACGATAATATGTTTCACTAAATGAAATTACTCCTCATCGTTGTCGGCAGTTTCGCAATACTGCGAAATACTTGCAGATGAATGGTATAGTATCGCCAAAGACAGCAAGGAAAGTGAAAGTAGGACATCACCTACGTATCCAACCACGATTATCAGGGTTTTATCACCACTTCAATCCCACAGGCGGACTTGAGCACGATTTGTGACCTGACGGCTGCTCCGAAATGCTCCTTGCTGCTGGACAAAAGCGCCAAAGTGGCATTTCCACTTTCGCCACGATTTTGCCACACTCTTTCTTTGCCAGTTGGCAGAGCGGTTAGGCAGGTAAAGAGATACCGCATCACATTGTCTTTGTTGACCAGGCTGTACAGTATTCATAATACCTCATCGTCGGGAGGCACAAACAAGTCATACATGCCCCACCTAACCAGGACTGCATGAGGGTGACTTGAGCTGGTGGCATTGTTTGACGTTCTGAAACTCGCGGAGCGCACGGGGCACACGGGGCGCCATCAGCAAGGCACGGTTTGATGCACAAAAGGGGGGAGCACAGACCATACACCACAATTGATACTCACAACGACGACGACGACGACGACGGATCACACTATATTACACAGCAGAGACATTCTCCTATCCCACCGGGACCACTCAACGTTGTCCCATTGCCAAGGGAAGATGGTACCACCCGGCGACACACAGTGGTTCGACACTCTACCTAGTCTGGCGGGGCTGTTCTCGTCACACGGTGAGTCCAAGTCTTCAGATACTCTTAAGTATCCTCAAATTTTAAGCAAGGCGCATAGAATTGACAGCCTGTTCAATTATCAGCCACCAACACAACATCTCTCCTTCGTCCTTTCGCACTCTTTTCCCTCTTTCGATCAACGCCTAAGAACGTTTCACAGCCGACAACAGCACTCCTCGATCCCATCCTACGTCTTCCCATTGTACCTCCTGGAAGCGAAGCTATTGGACATCAATCCATTACTCCCGAGACAGTGGTCCGTGCTCTGGTTTCCCTGCAGACATATGCTACGCAGTTTCAAGACTTCACCCGAGAAAGCCTGCGAGAGGGTGGAGAATCCACAGAGATATCGGACGGGCTCTCCAAGCTCGCTCTAGGATACTTGAGGGCGTTTTATCTCATAGCCCAGCTACTACCACCTACACTTTCCAATGACAATCGCCACGACATTCTCTCAACAGACTTGTCTGATCTACGAGAGGCTAGGCGTCGCAGTCTCGCGTCCGTCTTCGCCCTCCGACACATTCTACGTAGCTTGCACACCGATGACGAGCTCCTGTCAGACGCTGTGGAAACGATTGATGCGAATATCCTTGGTACCCTATTTCCTCTTCAGTCCCACCTGACCTCTTCACAGACCCGTACCCACCTCTTGACACCACTTCTTGCCCACCCTAGAGCTTTGATTGAAGCGCTTCAAAAGTATAATTCGAACCGACCGATCGCAAGTTCCAAAGGCGGACCGACTAAACCAACTCCGATATCCACTGTGCAACCCGGCGAAAGCGAAGAACTTGCAGCCCTTCTGGATCTCTTCATCTCTGGCGTTGGGGACATTGACTCACTCGAGGTCAGCCATACAGCTCGTGACGGAAAGTCTGAAGATCGGGAGGACGTTGCTGAAAACAAGGACGAGAAGGTGATCAGTAAAGCAGCGCAGGCTCGTGCCAAACGAACGGAGACAGCAAGGGTGGCAGCTTTACGGGAGAGAGCCCTCGAAGCGAGAAGGCGACCCACGAGGATCTTGATGGAAGCCAAGCTGGTTGGAACGGATTTGGCGGTGACTTTGGCTACAGCAAATATCAAGCATGTCAAGCGACGTGCTGATATCATCAGTCAGGATGATGCGAAGAGTGTGAAGGATGAGGTTGGAGTTCAGCAGGAGGATAATAGTCGACGCTCGCCAAGTGCATTATCGGAAGAGTCACGACAGGGACAGGGGGGCGTGAGGGCGGCAGATGATCAGGGACGATGGGAGGATGAAGCGGAAGAAGCTCTGACAGGGTGCCTAAAAGCTGCCAAGGGGTATATCAATGAGGGTCATTCGTGTGTGTTGGTGGATGCTCTAGAGAGATCGGAATGGCTCGGCGACGAAGGAGAAACGATCGAATCATGCCAAGAAGGTGACACACTTAGCGGGAGTATTTCAAAGAAGAGCACATCAGAACATACAGAAGACGATGACGCCAGCGAGGCATCCTCCGAGTCGTTCAATACCACTACCTCTGATGACTCAGAATTGGACGAAGAGGGTCAAAACTCACATCCATGTCCGCTGAGGACGCTGTTCCGTCTCCATGATCGATACGAGGAGCAGCGGCTAGCGGTTTGGCTTTCGCTTCCGACTACAGGACGAGAAAAGATGTCAGCATTCATGCGGGGGCAGAATGGACGGGTTGGCGAAGCTTGGGACGAGTTGGGTTTAGGGCTCTTGATCGATTTCGATGGGTGAGTGGGTAGGATTGAGGCCATCCCAGCATTACTCTCCATGTCTCTTACTCTCCATGGCACTTACACTCGGTAGAGTGTGCTATAGATACCTGGAGATAGAGCGGATGAGATAGGAATAGGGGGATGTTGTTCGATATGCTAACGATCTCTGGTGTAGGGACACTTTGGAGAGTTACGGAGTTTCTAGAGAGAAAGTCGACAAGTGGATTGAGCTTGCCGCCAGGCGGAATTCTAAGCGGATCAGAAGAAAGGGGAGGAAGACTGTTTGAGGGTGGATATGTTGTATTTGTTGCCTTCTCGCTTCCATTCACGTCTTTCCCTGCAGACCGGTCCCGTCTGGATCCTATTATATCATAAACTTGATCGACCCCGTATCATTAGTATCACATATCGTAACACACGCGTCCGGGCTTGCGCAATACGGCTCGGCAAGACACTGCTGCATTCCTGGCTTCATCTCTTGACTACTTATTCCTGCGACTGCGATACCCCTTTCCTAACATAATCGATTCTTCTATCATTCCACGATACGATGAGCATAATCGTAGCCTCAGAGATTCGCTTTAGCGCTTCCAGCCTGGCTTCAGAGGGACTTGAGAACCTCGTCGGCATGGGAAACGGTGACTTTGATAACCAGAATCAGCATCTCCCTTCGCCAAAACGGAAGAACATTCAAAGCTAGAAACATCCATAGGATACCGGTGGCTCTACAGTAGGGACGGAAAACAAGGGACAAGATCCGTAACTCACCCTCGCCTGGGGACTTTTCGACGACGACACTGACAACCTCGCCATTGTCGATGACCACGGCTCCCCGCTTCAATCGTGGTCCACCGAGGAAGGCCGTAGCATCGAGGACGAGGCCCAAAGCCGAGGCTAAAGTAGCAGCGTCGTCGGCGGCTATGAGTCGTTCGAGCGCGTCAGTAGCATGTAGCAGTAGCAGTAGCAGTTCCCCGGCATTTTCTTCCTTTGCAAACATGATACCCAATGAGTCGAGGATATGAGTAGTGGACATACCAAATTTAACGTTGTCACCCTCCTTCGCTTTGTCACCTAGAAGCTTCTCCTTCCACGCGTTGACGACGCAGATGTCGTTGACTGATACGACATAGATGTCCTTGACTCCTTTGGAGGTGAAGCTCGAGTATTGCTCGATGTAGCTCGGGACCTGCGAGGAGCAGGTTGGAGTGAACCTGTGAGATATGATAGTTGTGTTAGTGGATACTATATTGAGATATGATAGGATGTTAAGGATAGTACTGTCGAGAATTGGGCAGACTTTGATGGATAACGTCGTTACCTGGGGAGATCGACAGGCACGAGCGGTGCACGGACGCCGGGGAAACCGGAGACCACCATGATGGACTACCGACACGCAAATAGCAAATGATAGTGACCAGCAGCCAGCCCTGCTATTCACTATCCCCTGATACTGCATCCCAGCCATCCAAGCACCTAAATTCACTCCAGGATATAACAACTCACGCTCCAGGAACCAAGACAAGGACGTATTTCCCCTCCAAAGTCGAGAAGTTGATCTTGTCCTCCATATCATTGATCTTGATCGGGACATTCGGAACCTTATCGCCTGCCTTGATAGGGGAGACGGAAGCTAGGGACGCGAACGTCGAGTGGGCGGCTTGGGCGGTTTGTTGAAGTAAAGCGGCTAGGGATGCGTTAGCACAAGGTCAGCGTGTCAAAGGATGGAGGGACATGAGAGCGGGGATGGATGCTCACCCATTTTAAGCTGTTTTGTAGTTACTTGACTATGGAGTGTTGGACGAACAACCCGTGAGATCGAGGTGGATGCAAGTGTTCTGTAGGGTGGAGTAAGCTACGTCATCTAGTCGAACTGCTGGACGAATTGCCACGAACTCTAAGGAAATGAGGACGAGCTTGACTGACCTTGTAAGACGGTACGGAGGGTTTGTAGTAGATCGGAGGAGAGTTTTGATAGATGCTGGGGATCTGAATACGGACATGGGTGGAGAGAGGGCTAGGGAGGCTGACGGCTGGATATGGTAGGGTATTTCAGGACAAGCTCCATGCTCCAGATATCCGGTAGTAAGCAGCGGAGTTGTTGATGATCTCCGTGGGCAATGTTGAATTCTTGGTTTCTCTCTTGTCCACCTCTACCGTCCACTTTCACTACTACAATAACACGATGACATACCTAACACCACATCTCCCATTCCCTCCCTCGTCGTCATCGTCGTCGTCGTCGATACCCAATCCAACCACTTCGTCAATCAATCTCTCCCAATCACTACCCCCACCATCATCCCATCTGATAATATCTGACACTCTGGCTTCACCCGGAGATTTTGCGTGCTACCATCTCGTAGCAGCGGCGACAGCCCGGAAACATAAGGTCAGTCCGTCTTTGTATCAGTCTTACTTTGCGCCCGATGAGGTACTGACAGAAATGATGTTGTGGACGTTTAGGTTGTTTGGGTCGATTTTCGTGGTGAAGGACGAGCAAGTTGGGAAGCTGTTATGAAGAAGCTGGTACGTTTGTGTAGATAGCTTGCTTGAAGTCTATCGACAATATGAATACAGGATTCGATGAAGCTAGAGCAAAGCTAATACCTAGATCTTTGGTAGGGAACACCCCTCCCACCGCCAACATCATCGCAATTCATCCACCTCTCCCCAACGTCCCTTTCCCTGTCCCCCTCCGAGATTACGACCAAAACATCACCCGAGTTATTCGATCATGATGGCAATCCTTCTTTGAAAACTACATACAACGCCATCTCCTCCTTCATCCCGTCAGACAGCTCATCTGAGAGTAGGCCGTTGATCCTTCTGGATGGACTTTGCGAACTTTTATGGATGGGATTCACATCTATCCAAGTGTCTCGTTTCGTACGGGCGGTGTTCGCTCTTGTTAGAACCGTAAGTCCTTCTTCCCTCCCACTTCCACTTCCACTTCCCACTTCCCACTTCCCACTTCCACTTCCCACATCTTCCTCATTACATCTGGCGTGCCATCCATCAAACCAATTCTACATGTTAATACCAATGTTCTCGTAGTCCCGCTCGATCCTCGTATCGACCATCCACGCCGACAATCTCCCTTCCACATCGAGCTCAGCCCTTGACTCTCCCGACATTGACCTGCTCGAGCGACTTCTAAGACTAGGTGGCGGGGGATGGTGGCGGATCTCTGGGCTATCGAGTGGACGCAGTGGGGACGTCATGGGGGAGGTGAGTTTCTTCCATCGATCACATCACATATATCCTTTCTGATATAGTATGCGGCCAACTCGAGCAGAGAATCAAATCCCCGAAGAAAGAAGCTAACAGTTTTCATCTACAGATCTCATCGCATCCATTATTCCCGCCCTCCCCTTCGCTTTCAGCTGGAGGCGGATCGACAACTCCCAGGTTCCCTTATGTCCCCCAATCAAAGCCGCTGCAATACCGTCTCGAGTCGAATACCGTCAAACTGTTCCCGAAAGGGACTGGAAGGGGTTTTCTGTAGCTGTACCCCACAATGGAATGCAGAGAATCACACGTTTCGAGTTGTCGTTGTCCCAGATCCGAAGCAAGACTGACATATGCTGCATTTTCCTCGAACTGTCTGCGACGCTTCTCATATTTCCATTCTCACGCTACTAACAACAGACACGCTCTTCACCATCCCACCTAATCCTGCAGTTGCACAGTCCAGTTATACGGCTGGAAAGCAGTACCCAAAGTCCTCGCCCTCTCTTTATTCAATGACAGATCCATCCGTCGAGGTCGTCTCCATTTCCTAGGTTCGAGACCCAGGACATTCCCAATAATCTCAGCCGCAAAGTATCTGTCCAAAAACATCAGCTCTAGTCCGCAAACCTGACCAACAATCATCCAATCCCAAACTGTGAAAGAAACAAACAACAGAGAATAAACCCGACAAACCTTGGAAATTCTTCACCGCTCTTCTCCTCCGCCCCCTCACCTCCCATCCCATCCTCCTCTCCACCGCCTAATGCACTCCGTCCCACCCCCTCCTGGACGCCTTCGATCACATGTCCATATCCCTTCTCACCCTTGTGATCCCACTGTACCATGAAATATGGCAGGTTCGAGACCATCGCTCGTCGGAAGCCTCCGGGACGTTGAGAGAAATCAATGAGTTTCTTATGTTGGGTCCATTCAGATTCAGAGGCTAGGATTGATTCCTGTCATATGACGGGTACAGGATGAGTTATCGATGGAGAATGATAAGATGATTGATTGTCACAAACGCCATGTGATATCAATGAATGTAGTTGAATTTCAGGAGGAATGGAGAACAAATTGATCAGCAAAAAATTCTAGCAGCAGAGGATGAACAGGTCCGAGACTCACCTTGAAGTATGCTGGAAGATCCGCAAACTGCTCAGCAGGTACTGGCACGCACTCGATATACGTATGTCGCTGCTGCTTAAAGCTAACACAAGTCTCAAAGAAGATGACCCCCTTATCTTCAGCCGCATACATCCTCATCAAGCATTTCATGAAGTTCTATGTGGAACGAGTATCTTCAGCTATCCGAAGCAAGTCCTGACGAAATTCGAGCCATTCGAGGGGAGATAGTAAAACCCACCTTGACTTCTTCCCAGTCGTCGTCTTCCATTTCCAATGTGCTCAAGCAGTGTTGGAGGGGAACGATCAGACAGTGCCCCTGGACGAGTTCCTCGGTCTGCGTGCAGCAGAGGTAGGTCCTCTTCCCAAGGGCTACGATGGCGGTCTGCGGTGGACGATCGTCTTGATAACAGAACGGACAACTGTCTAGTGCTTTCTTCGTGCGAGCATAGTCTGGTAGAGAATGAGTCAGTGAGCAGTGGACACAACTCAGTAAATATGTGGTGATGATAAGATTGAAAGCCAAAGGCGCCTTGTCGACTACGCACCATTCACTGCAAAGGCCCGTTTCATTGCGTCTGTCTTCATCTTCTTCCTCGCCAATCGGTCGGCATTATCATCCATATAATCGAGGTCGTCCTGATGCAAGGCCACTGTCAGTGCTTTGCCCGGCTTAGAATAGCAGATCAAAGCGGGACATACCTCAAACTTTCCGTCCCCGGCAATCCTCGATGCCAGCTCCGCATCTAAATTCTTCTGATCCGCCGAACCCGCACCAAACCTCTCCTGCCTAACCAGTTCCCCTAGGGTAACATCATCATCGTCGGCGTTGTATCGCAACACATCCCCGTTCTTGTCCCGCGTTTCAAACTATCTCGGGTGTCAGCAAAACCTAATTCTCTCCGACTGCTAGTGGAGGTCGACAGAATAAAGAAAGCTGCTTACCTTCTTGAGATCAGGCTTCTTGCGGCGATTACCCGGTAGATCACCCAGCTCCAACTCTCCTGGAGGCTTTAGACCAACATCATACAGTCTCCCCCTTCCATCGAGGGTAGGCAGAACCTGAACCTCTGTCCTCTTCCCATCCTGATCGACCTGTTCCCGTCCGAGACTCCCCTGAACACCAGATACATTTCCTTCCCACATCCCAGCCTGTCCACCGCTATCGGCTGCATCCCCACTCCCCGCAAACTCGCTGGCTCTGTGTCTCTCATATTCATACTCGTCCTCCAGCTTCGCGGCATCTGGATCATCCATCAGTTTGGCTCTCAGAACCTTGGCTTGAAGCTTGTTCAGTGCTTCGAGGGACAGCGGAGGTTTGGATGTCGTTGATGCTGGTCCAGCGACTTGAGCATCAGACGACGATGATTGTGGATTTGAGAACGGGAAGCCGGAGGTTGTACGTTGTAATCCTTGAGGTGTGAAGACCGAAGGAATAGGTGTAGAAGCTTTCGATCCCTGGCCAAAGCCGCCGGGAACATAATTTCCCCTTCCACCGGGTGTCCCAGGTGTTCCAGTACCAGCTTGCGCTCCAGGTCCATTCTCTCTTCTCCGAAGCTCATCTACCCTTCCCACTCCACCTGTATTGGGGGTCTCAACGGCGTCTCGTTCTCCAGGACGTCGGAACCCCCCTCTCGAAGGCGGTCTGGATCCAGGTCCTTCGTCTGAGGTAAACATGAATCGACGACCGGATCCTCCGGCGTCTGGCGTCCTCATTCCGGACGAGTTTTGAGAGGAATGGTCACCTCCACCACCGCTGCTGTTGTATCCTCCTAGACTACCGCCGTTACGCCGCTGATCTCGCCTTTGTTGTCTTTCGTCCAGGATTCTGCGTTCTGCAACGGCGTCGTTGAAATCATCCAGGGATCCGTAGCGCTCCATCGCAACGTCTTCGATGTCCCGGCTCCTGCGACTGGTTTCAATATCCCATCGGAACATAGGTAGAAGCGAGCTAGGGCGCTAGTCTCGTACAAAACTTACTGCTCTTCAGCTTGCTCGTATAATCGTCGAAGCTTCATCATTCGCCATTGATAACCAGGACCTCCGGGGACTATTTTGCGCTCTAGTTTACACCACCATCACGTCAGTTGGTATCCAGGGTTGACGAAGCCGACAACACTCACCGACAGTCTCATACTCATCTAACGACTTGCCCTGTACCAACTGTTGATTCAACTCTCTCTTGTCGATGACGAGCTGAATCAAAGATGTATGAGTTTGATGTCTGATATTATTATCACCTGAGCTTACCTTGGACGGATCTGGTTTTCCTTCATCGGGATCTTTCCGCTTTCTCTCTGTTCCAAGGCTACCGAAGAAGTCTACACCTCCACCCAGAGTACGATTGCTGCCTTCTTCTTCGCCGTATCCGTCAGTCAGATCCCTCGTGCTAGAGGGAAGCTGGGCCGAGTGGGGTGCCCCCTCACGAGTCGTGGGCACCGTTGCCGATGTGTTTGCAGATACTGAGGCTGAGGCTCGTTGGCTGGATGGCTCCAGCATCCAGTCGTCGCGTGTCTGGGTCGTTGTGGGTATGTCTGGGGGGAGATTGGTCTCGGGATGGTTAGGATTGGATCGAAGGGCGAGAGACAGTGCCGTTGGAATATTGCTAGTAGCCTCCTGCAGTTTCGGTCAGCATACCAGACAGAGGACGGTGATCAACCACACACGAATAGCTGTTGGCCCAAAACAAAAGCTTACATCTCCATCAATACTCTTCTCAACCCAAACCCCGCCATCATCATCATCATCCAAAACCTCCAGACCATCACTGCCGTCTCCCTTATCATTCCTCTCAGCTCGACGCTTCTCCTTCTTTGCGCGTTTCCTCTCTTTTCGTTCTTCCTCCGTCTCTTCTTTGTCTTTTTCTCGGTGATGCTTGTGCCGTTTTCCGTGCTCTTTATGCCGGTCCTCATCTTCCTCGGATCGATAGCGATGGGAGTGACTGTGCTTGGAATGGGAGGCGGATGAGCGGGACTCTTTGTGTTTTCTGGACGGAGAGCGGGATCTTGAACGAGCTTGACGACTGGATTCCATGCTGGCTGGTCGACTGAGTGTTGTTTATTGGTTCCAAATGTTGTTGGAGATGCTTCTGTATGCTGTCTCTAGGCAAGTTTATGGTTGTGACTTGGTCGAGTGACGTACCTGCTTCCTTCTCATTACGTAAGCATTCCCAACTGCCTCGTTCGCGTCTCGCCCTGCTGCCCAGCGACCATTCATTCCACCATCCCCCCCCTCTCTCTCTATATCCACCCATCACTGACAGATCATCTCTGGACTCACTCACCTCCCCCCATCGTCGCTGTCACATCCACACATAAAAACCACTGCACCATGGACTCCAGAAACCTCGATCATCGTCGAGCAAACTTCAAGGGCAAGACGCAATTTTCAGCCCAAGAGGTAAGTCTCGCAGGCAAGCCGATTTTTCGCCTCCCTTTTGCCTCCCAGCGCCGGGGGTGGTGGTGTTTGGCCACCGGGCTTTCGTCGTCACCGCGTCTTGCGTCTGTCCGGATGTGTAGTTATTATGCATGAGGATATGGCTGACACGGTATCTGACAGCTCCGAAGGCGTAGAGAGGAACAACAGGTCGAGATCAGGAAGCAAAAGGTGCGTTTGTTTTTCCCTTGCTCGGGTGACCTTTCTCGTCACGATTGGTCGATGTTGGGTGGTTTCCTTTCTTTCTCAGCTGTTGAGGAATCATTCAAAGCTTGTCCAAGTCTGCCGGCCCAGAGGAGGCTTTGGAATGATAGCTTTCATGCATGCTGACGAAGCTATCTCTTCTTCGCCATCGTCTGTCGTTGTCACGCTCTATTCCTCAACTCTTACGCTCACGCTCATCTCCATTTTGTCCCTTTTGTCCCGTCACTCCACAACAGCGCGAGGAATCAATTGCCAAAAGAAGAAACTTCCAGCCAACAAGTGGTGATGACTCGCTCGACTCGGACGACGACGATGGAGATGTGGGAACCGAGACGCTCGGCAGCACTCTTCCAGCTATGCTGCAGGCCGTGTACAGCGATAATCAGGAGGTGCAGTTGGACGCTACCATGAAATTCAGAAAGTGAGTGTTGTTCTCATACATATAGAAGACAGAGATTCAGGAGGTGGATGGATGGGGTGTTGTCGCGCCGGTTTCCTCATACACGGTGTCAGAGTTTAGCTGATCGCGTGTACAGACTCTTATCAAAGGAGAAGAATCCTCCCATCGACAGAGTTATCGAGTGTGGTGTCGTCCCGCGATTCGTTGAATTCCTGTCGAGCCCTAATACCATGATTCAGGTACGTGATGCTGATTCCATCGGCATGCTTGTGTTCTCTCGGGACTGTATTTGCTGACACCATTACTCTTAGTTCGAGGCAGCCTGGGCTTTGACCAGTGAGTTTCACTACATCTTCTTCCCTACACGTATTGATGTCCCCAGATATCGCGTCCGGCACGTCCGATCACACACAGGTCGTCATTGCCGCCGGAGCCATTCCTCTTTTCATCAACCTTCTTTCGTCCAATGTCCTCGATGTCCGTGAGCAAGCGTGAGTTGTCGGTCTGATAATGATTTTCCCCTTATTCCATTGTTGACACCCTTACAGCGTCTGGGCTCTGGGAAACATCGCTGGTGACTCCCCCAAATGCCGCGACTACGTTCTTAACCAGGGTGCCCTTCAGCCTCTCCTCATGCTGCTGAATGAGAACCACAAACTTTCGATGCTTCGGAATGCTACGTGGACCTTGAGCAACTTTTGTCGTGGAAAGTCACCTCAGCCCAACTGGGAATTGGTAAGCATCCAATCGTGCATCAAGTTCACAGGCACTGACATCTCGACAGATCTCACCCGCCCTCACAGTTCTCACCAAGCTCATCTACTCCCTCGACGATGAAGTCCTTATCGATGCTTGCTGGGCAATCTCGTACCTATCTGACGGGACCAACAACAAGATCCAAGCAGTCATTGAGTCTGGTGTATGCAGGCGCTTGGTGGATCTTCTCATGTGAGTGACATGGTTTTCTCGATTTTCTTCAACCTAACGCAACACGTAGGCACCCTTCAACTGCTGTGCAGACCCCTGCTCTTCGATCGGTCGGCAACATCGTTACAGGTGACGACCTCCAGACGCAGGTTGTTATCTCCTCCGGTGCTCTCCCAGCTCTCCTTAGCCTCTTGTCATCACCTAAAGATGGAATTCGCAAGGAAGCCTGCTGGACCATCTCCAACATCACCGCCGGATCTCCTCACCAAATCCAAGCAATCATCGATGCGAACATCATTCCTCCTCTGATCAACATACTGTCTCACGCAGATTTCCGGACAAAGAAAGAGGCGTGTTGGGCCATCTCCAACGCGACTTCTGGTGGTCTGCAGGAACCCTCTCAAATCCGTTACCTGGTTTCTCAGGGATGTCTGAAACCCCTCTGCGACTTGCTTACTTCAATGGACAACAAAATTATCCAAGTCGCTCTCGACGGATTGGAGAACATCCTGAAAGTCGGTGAGATCGACAAAGAGGCTAGCGGACCTGGTGGAGTCAACAAGTACGCTCAGTACATTGAGGAAGCTGGTGGCATGGTTGCCATCCACAACCTCCAGCATCACGAAAACTTGGAGATCTACAAGAAATGTTTCTACATCATGGACAGTAAGTTATCAGTCTGGCCTTACTGCTCCGAACTGTCCTGCATTACACATGCTGATGTCACGCATGAGCAGAGTTCTTCCCCGACGACGAAGAAGAAGAAGCGGATGCTGCTGCTCCAGCCGTCGACGCTTCGGGGCAATATGCGTTCCAGTCGGATGGTGAGTGGACCACCCTTGTCCTTTTCCTTCTAGAGGAACACTTGCTGACTCAGCACGATCAGTCGCCGCTCCCCAGGGTGGCTTCAACTTTGGCAGTTAATCCCGAGTCTTCGGACGTGCTCGAGCCCATTTTCTCTGTGTTCCTTCCTGTATATATCTTCGTTTTGCCAATCATTTTCAGCTCCGTGATCGCCCCAACCCCAAAGCTATCGCTATGACTTTCGTAATCGCTTCAATCCCACTTCAAACAAAGGCAGGCTCGCGAGTGTCTGACCTTCAACGCCAACGCCTTCTACACAGTATCTTTTAGACAGATTTCGGATTTTCCAGTTCTCGTTTCATTGCCTCAGCGCTCGGTGTCCGAGGGGCAACTGATCTTCAGTCCCCTCTACTCAGTAGACCACCATTCCCCCAAGGGGGTAATCATTCCCGTTTCCGGTCCTTGCATCATTCCCACCCCCAAGTTTCGTATATCTTTCTACTCATTCACCCATTCCCCAGTCCCGTTTGCTACCATTCCATCCAGATCATTTATCTCCACCCCGTTCATTGGTCTTCGCCTAACGGAGAGGAGTCTCGCCTGCATAATCAACGTACAGGCTATCGCCGTACTCACCCATTCTACGCCGTCTTTCTATCCTGTCGGTAGTATGATTTACCTTCTGTGTAGTGTCGAATGTATGTATATACCCTTGCGTGTTTGTTCTCAGGGTACTGTATCTCAGTCCACTGAGTAACGCTTGGTCGCTGAGGATCTTGCCCTCGCTTTAAGTCGCTGGATGAGCGCTGTCGAGGAATATGCAATAGTGTATCACCGCCCATCCAGTCCATCCCATGTCTGCCCTAGTCGTACACTGCATCGGGTCACGATAGGACCAGGCCAGCTGGCCGTCCAGAAACAGATATCGTACACGCTTCAGGCTGAGGCGCAGAAGTTAACAGGTAGCCCGATGTGGCGGACAAATTGAAGGACAAACTCCGGCATTGTACCCCGTTTGGCCACCATTTTCGCTCCTGGCCATACATTTCGAATCCTTGTGCTCTTGACCTTCTCTGGGAGGAGAGGATGTACGTCCGGATAACATTGGCACCGTCAAACATGCATTCTTGTTAGCAAAAAAGTGAGAAAAGGGACGGAACAACTGAGCTTCGACACCGAAATGATACCATCAAGCTCTTCGACACCGAAATGAACTTGACCCTGGGAAGTTGACTGTTTCTACTGTATAATACTTTTTTTTTGTTTCCCTGTACCGGTCATTCGACATCTTGGAATACCTGGTAGATCTCATGTTCTTTCTCCTTGCATCAAATCTCATCTCACATTAAGCATCGTAAATTATATTCAAGTTTCACAACCTCTGAGATAAACTTGAGACATATTTGCCTCGTGTACGCAAATTCAAAACCTTCTAACAGGCATCACGGCAATGTTTCGCCCTAAGTACTGCGTTGCAGCGCTTACATACCACAGACGAATCACAACGGGTCCTTGAGTAGTTTGGTCAGGCTTTGTAACAGACTGAATTGGCACCGAAGACTTACCAGAAGAGACCCCACGGGAAGAATGCAATGCCCGCTATGATGCCGACTGCACCGTACTTTGTTTTCTTGACGTGACCGTTTTGTTGGCACTGCAGCTCGAGGTCGGTGAGGGACTTGTTTCCCGAATCTGAGAGGAAGAAAGGTTATTTGTCAGCAATTTTCACGGTGAGACGAGTCGGCGAACTCTCTGACCCACCTGGTTGTCCTTGTTGACCTATCAACAAAGGATCTCCTTCGAACCCATTACCCTTCTGAGATGTGTATCCATTATCAGGGTATACCACACCTCCGCGACAACTCTTACGTCCAGTTGCACATTCCTTCCCACAGCGGGATGCCCCAGAAATCTTGGCAGACTGGCGACAAGCCCTACGAGCTGCTTTCCTCTCCTTGCAAGATAGCCTAGTTCTATTTTGACGCACTTCGACACCATCGCCAGTGACGGAGGTTACGGTGGTGACCTCTAAATCTGGGCTGTAGGCTTCCTCCGGGATTCTCACAGGAGTACGGAATGACTGGACGACGCTCTTGTCTTGAGTGGCGATGCCAGCTCTCGCCTTGGAGGATGGGAAGTCCGAGGTGGCAGAGTATGGCGGAGGGGCAGTAGTCACGGTCATAATGGCTGACATCTTGTTCTGCTTGTTGATTCCGAGTTGATCTACAGATATGGGCTGATGTGCGGAGGGGAAAGTCGCTGCTGTACTGATGTCACCAATGCTCCCATGGTTTTATACCTCTCATTTACCCGCTCATTCGCTCATAGCTCAAGCCGCCACGAATGGACATTGCCCCCATCTCCGTACCGGGCGGTCATCGATCTCCGACAGTGTCCAGCTTTCCGTCTTCCTATCTCCTTCTGCTTTCTACCTTTCTCTGCTGCACAGGAACGATCTCCACCGACCACTGGAGATTGGAGAACGACGCTGATGCTACCGAGTGTCCTACGTCACTCTAGATCTGTCTCGTCTCCCTGTTCTGCATCGGGCTTTCGCTCGCTGTCAACCTCTGTGCCGATCCGCGTACTCGGCCTCGAATCCTCGGCTGACGACGCTTGTGCGGCTATCGTCACTTCTGATAGACAAATTCTGGCAAATATCGTCTGTAAACAGCATGATGTCAATGCAAAGTTTGGTGGGATCCATCCCATCAAGGCCCAAGAGGCACACATGAGGGATATGGTAGGTCAAAGTCTGGAAAACTCACATCGTCAACTCTACCTTGCATGGGGATTGTATCGTGGCTGACGGGATCTGTGCAGCCAAAGGCTATCTCGCAAGCTTTAATGGAAGCCAATATGACACTTCAGGAAGTTGATGCTATCGCCTACACCCGTGGACCGGGAATGTACGGCTGTCTCAGCGTTGCCGCGACGTCTGCCAAAGCGTTGGCTGCTGCTATCGGTGTGCCTCTACTCGGTATACATCACATGGTGAGTTCTTTTTCTGCCAAGGTTGCCCCAATGATGAAATGCTACTGACATGGCTGACATGCTGGAAAGCAAGCTCATGCCCTTACGCCACTATTGACCGAGGATTCTCCTCCTGAATACCCATTTCTGACCTTGCTGGTCTCCGGTGGACATACAATGCTGGTGCTAGCACAGACTCAATCCAACTTCAAGATCCTCATGAAGAGTCTAGATAACAGTATTGGGTGAGTGAGCTTCGGTGTGTCGAGAGAATTCCAACTCCACAAATCGTAAGCTGATCAGCGAACTTACAGAGATTCCTTCGATAAAGCCGCCAGGCTGCTGCATCTGCCCTTCTCTCAAACCACGTCCCAAGGAGCGACATTGGAACACTACGCCTCCCTTCCCCCCTTACCTCCATTTACCAACCACCCAGCCAAGCCTCTAAAGCTTCCACTCTCAACAAACAAGGAAGTTAATACTCTGGCATTTTCTTTCTCCGGACTTTTACATGCCCTGGAGAAGGAGTTTGTGAAGTACCATCGCAATCCGAAGATTGGAAATGTGAGCGAGGGGGTCCAGCGGGAGATGAGTCGCATCTTCCAAGAGGCGGCTGTGGGTCATTTGGTTAGTAAGGTTGGTTTGGCGATCAGGATCTCGGCGGAATTGTCTGGAGGGGCCGGGATACGGGGATTGGTGGTGAGTGGTGGTGTTGCGGGGAATGTTTATTTGAGAGATCGGTAAGTGACAATCCCTGTTGAAGCACAGCTTATCCCTCGTTGTCAACAGTGGATTGTTGCATCGTGCTTGCTAATCACATTACTTGTTTTACAGTCTCCGACAAATGCTCAACACAACAGAGACACCAATAAGCCTGTTCTATCCTCCGATACAACTCTGCACAGGTGAGTTCAGGTCCTCATTCGACCACTACCTTGATGTGGAGTCAGCACAACTGGCCACAACTGGCGAAAATCAGGGCTAAATCATACTCCATGATCAGATAACGCAGCGATGATTGCTTGGACGGGTATACTTCGATTAAAAGATCGGCCTCAAGGGGATCGCTTCGACCTCCCCATCCGGAAGAAGTGGAGTCTTGAGGACCTTTATGACGACTTAGATGTAGAGTAGGGACAGTGTTCAACTATCATACCGGGCATTTTAACCAACACCAATCATGATCCTTATGAGAAGCATTGTTGTGCTGAATGATGGGGACCGTGGTGTCTCGCGGCACTGCTCTGGTCACAGGGATGACGAAAGCAGCACGGGACAGACAACGCCGTTCATGCAAAAGTAAATTTTACCACGCGCCTTACCACTCACTCTCTTACTAGGCATGACGATCACTGTGTATAAAGCTATGAAGGACAATGCAGTCGACATGTCGACCATTTTATGGACAAGAGGACAATCATCACCAACTACGAGTTGGATCAAAAACAAGGCGCTATCAGGGATTCGAACCCCGGACCTCCCGCACTTAGGGTTCCCAAAGCGGGGATGATTAACCACTACACCAACAGCGCCTGCATGAAAAAAGGTCCCGCCGAGTATGATATATTTTGAAATGATTTCTCTCCATGATGACGAAATTGGGTGCTTCTACTTGATGTTCGCCGCTGCTAGAATGGATTGAAGAGTTGATGTTCTGACTAGGTGATATGCCGCCTCAAGGGCATTTAGTTACATCGGCACAAACCGTAGAATACCCGGACCGTAGAATTTCCGCCATCGAGGGGCATACCTGAGACACAGCTCGGCGCAAAGCGAGGACCAACTTCACTCGCAACACTATAATGTCTCCACGACTATTCCCAGCACCTCGCCTAAGCATCTTATTGAATCAGCGGAGAGCTATCGTCCAATATCTTTCATAGAAAGATATCTCGAATGTGGCCACGCCAACCGTAACCGTCAGTAGCCGACCAAAAACGCCCGCCCTCCCTGATTCCTCTCTTCTGGATCGCATGTCAAAGCCAAAGACGGTCGTAGTCCACGGGGCCATTATGCACATGTCCGGCAAGGAACATCAACAGCTCGGGGGTAATCACCCATCCCTGGACTTGGCAAGCCACCGAGCATTGTCGGAACCGCCTCAACACGAATGAGAAGGCAATTCCAGAGACTAGATGCGTCTGTATTCTCAATTGGCCTCCAGACCGGCCTAAAAGTATTCCATCGACCCCACTGCACTTACGAGAGGTGCGAGCGTCCGGTCGTGGCGGGCCGTGAAGGTTGTCAATGAACTTAGACACTAATCGACCCAGGACGACTTTACGTGAGGCTTACTCGCTTCAGGACAGGAAGACAGATGGAAGCCACTTGCATTTTCATCGCCCGTTGAACTGTTTTCTAGTTGTCGGTCGGTAGCTAAGATTCAGTCCACAGGCCAATAGTGAGACCCAGTCAGTGAAGAAGGCCATGTCGCCGCTTGGAAAAGTTCGACGATACAGATTATTTGTCCGCCACTGGCTTACAGAACTGGACTTCCCATGCATGCCCGCTCTGAATGGAACAAAGACGGCAGGTACAGTGCCTGGCCGTGAAGAATGTCTACAATTTTTCACGTCGTGCTAGAAACGATGTTTGTCTGACGACGACTTGCAGCAGAGAAAAAGCTCCTATTCGGGATTTACAGTTCATCGAGCACACCGCCATCCAATCATTCACGAGCTCGAAAAAAGTACTCTCCCTGGGGACAGGGAATTGTTTCACCAAAACGACGGGCGGGGCCAACGTATTCGTACTTCACAAACCCCATGGAAGTGTGAGGGGCCAATTAAAACATCCACATCCCCGATCGTGTGACAAGTACAAGGCATGTCGTATGCGTGTTGGGGATTTCTCTGGTATCGGCGTCCGGCGGAAAGTTCAGGTAAGACCATTAATTTTTCCAGGGATCGACAAGGCCGCCACACTGTCACACTAGGATAGACCATGCCCCACGCTACCATTGGGGTTCCAAGGGGCCTCTCGTCTCGCACTAGAAAATGCCGGAGCCTTCTCCGCCGGCATGGGGGGCTCTGTAAGGGTTCGGCCTAGGGTCTAGCTTTGAATGTGGTTTCTACATGGCCGATGTTTCCTCCTCGCCTCGCCCCTCTTCAGCTACGGACTGAGTACCAGAATGAAGTATGACTTGGTGGCGGGCACTTGAATCGGCCAAATAGACTAACGGGAGATTTGCTCAGGGACCTTCTGCTACCGTTTGGGCTGCTCACCAAACCCCCCACTCGCTGACTGGGATCCTGAGAATGTCAAAGAAAGTTGTGCACTTCTGGTTACAGAGTTTACTAGACTTTTACTCCTCCATCTTTTTTTTCTTTTACACGGGATCGCTCTCTTTCAAGTCTCTTCTTGCAGAAAATAAACAAAACCGTTATTCTTCTTCTTGATTGACGGAGAAATCGGTTGCAATAACAAGTCGTCACCGGCTTAGTCACCGCCACCTCTTGCGTAACGATTCATCCCATCCGGTGGTCTCAGGCAGCTGTAACCGCTGATCCCCTCCCAACCCATCAACTCTTCTCGCTCCATACCTCCTTGGACGTCGCAAGTTCCGTCGAAGGCGTACACGTTCTTGTGAAGACTCCCGTAAGTGGAGAGCGGGCTCGTCCGTGGGCCTCGGGCCAAGTCGTGAGTTGTCGGGCAAAAGCGCTGGAAACATTTGTATTACTCCACTTTCGCTCCTTTGTCTCCATTGTCTCCCTGTCGTGTCCTTCCCCTAGTACCCTTACCCCTGCCCAGTGAGACGTCCTTCCGCTGTCTCAATCATATTAATCATCCCCACCTCCTTGACGATCCTTTGACACTCTCCACCTTTCTTTTACCTGACCCAAAACTTTCAATCTGGTCCTCCTAATCCCGCCTCACGAGCTCACTTATGCATTCTTCCCGTCTTCCCCGCCCCTCGGTACATCCTAACCCGCCTGTTTGCGACACTTTCTATCCAACACCCCCACCATCTCCCGACCTGTTCACTATTGCTGCTGTCCTTCCCGACTCGACTGAAGCAGTATCTGAAGCGGGTCCATCGAAGCATCCCACTTCAACACCGCTGCGGATACCCGTCTTGTTAAATACCTCGCACTTGTTACCTCACACGTCAAGCTTTCGTCTGACAAGTCCCATCGATATCTTGTCAGTTCTGGGTGGCAGTCGAATCCTCCGCACGGACGATCAATCAACAATCTGGGACAGGATGCCCTACTCTGCTGCATCAGCCATCGTAGGAACTCGCGACGCGACCGAGGAAGATCAGATCGAGGCTCTGGTTGGCGGCGAGCGGCCGCAGGTCAAGGCCAATGGCTTGCAATGGTCTTTACGGAATCCAAGGTGGGTTGTTGTGTTGGTCGGAGCTGACAATAGATCGACCGACCATCTAAGCTCCATCTTTGTTCAGCCGCCTACACCTGAGCGGTCAGACACACCTTCAGCAGATGCGGAATCATCTACCTCTCGCACCTCTCCTTTACCTTCTCCTCAGCTGTCGCCATCGAACAGTCCACGTTCTGCACAAAAGGCCTTAGCCCAAGCTACCGCTCTTCCAGTCCCTATACATGTGCTCCCTGAGGTCCGCTCACCCCCGAGGCGACTGATGGAAGCTACCGATTCGCTGCAGATAACTCGGAGAGGTCGTCGACCTAGATTGTTTGGCTTCACCGAGCTACCCGAGAGTGCTAGCAGTTCTGCGCATAGCTCTCCGGAACGCCGAGCCTCTCCTACGCTGGATCAGGTTGCGACTCCTGCTGTCGCGATATCAACTCCTATACAACCGCCTGTAACGACAAGTGTTGTTCTACCCCGCCGACAGCCTGTCCGAACGCGGTCCGAGTCAGCGCTTGGTGTCACAACACTACCTCGGCGACGCGACAATGGTCTCAAACTCAACTTGGAGGGCGTCGTTCCTGCTCAGACGCCTACGGGTACTGCCTCGTCGGTCATCCATTCACCTTTTCCCGCCTCCCTCATTCGCAAAAAGTCTGGTGAAATTCTCAAGCCTGCCCTCAAATACGGTGGCCCGCTATTGGCCAATGGGACGCCGCTTGCTACTCCCCAAGCGCAAAAGGACTACGATCGCTCTCGTTTCGAGTCCAAGTCTTGTCCCAGTACCCCGAGCTGCCCGAAATATGTTCACTTTGACACGCAGCTTGAGCGTGTCAAACTTTTCTTGCACGATCAGAAGCCTCGCGCGGTCAGCAGGGACGGCTCGCCAACGCGTGAATACAACACCTCTGAGGGCGAAGCCGAAGAGTACCCATTCCCGTCGACGGACGAGGAGAAAGACTTGAGCAGAGTTCTTCAAATCCGCCTGCCAAATTTCCCGACCTCGCATCCAGTCGATGCCGAGCTTTTCCTCGAATCACTCTTCCTTGACGACGATCGTAAATCTCTGCGAGGAATCGTCACATGCAAGAATCTGGCGTTCCAGAAATGGGTGGCTATTCGGTTCACCCTCGACTGGTGGCAGACGACATCAGAAGTCACCGCTACGCACAAGGACTCGATCAAGGGAGGCGCATTCGATCGATTTACATTTGTGATCAAGCTGCATGACGCCTTAACCAAGATTGAGGACAAGACGCTGTTCCTTGCCATCCGCTACACTACTGATGGCAGAGAGATATGGGACTCCAACGGTGGACAGAACTATCAAGTGCAATTTGAAAAGGTCGTCCCACCTCCCACGAGGACTCAACCCGCCCGATCTTCAGCATCAATTCAGCCTGGCATGGGCAAGGCGATTGGTGGCCGGACCTCACAGTGGAGCGTCACTGGTGGCGGTAACGACAAGGATCGACTGGCAGATCTTCGTTCAAAGCTGGATCGGCTGGTTGCTGACGAGCGTGGACCTCAGCTTAACGCTTCCCGAGAAGAACGGGGTATAGATGGAATTGCTCTCTCGCCCAACGCTGCGAATCGCTATTCTCAGTTGTCGCCTTCGAAGCGAAACTTTGGCGGTTCTCCGCAAGGTTCGCCTCGCAGAGGTATCGTTTCGTTGGATCAGAATAACAATGATCTGCCCGCCGCTGGACCGCTCTCTGCAAGGTACGACTTCGGAACAGCTCTCAAGACGTCTGCTACCCGAAGACGAAATTCCAATTCGCCCAACGGAGAGCGCATTGCCCTCCCCGACGTACAGACCGGGTTGCTACAGTACGCCAACAAGGCTAGTAGAAGTCATGCGGCCAGCGAGTTCTATTCGCCAAAGTTATCAGATACGACATTGCCTCAGACCGATTACTTCTTCGCTCCTGGTAATGCTGCCAACTCCTCTCCTGTGCCCGACCTTCACGTCCAGGGCCCTTCGCCTCCAGCTGTGGAAGAGCCTACTATCGCTGTGCAGCAATCTGCCCCTCGGCGTCCATCGACCTTGTCACGTTCATACACGTCGCCTCCCGCATACCACGCGTCCACGTTACCACTAGATTCCAGCGCCGTCTCTCCACCTCAACTCGACAGCTCCGGTTCGGTTACAGAGTCGACTCCGTCTGACTCACCCAAGTCACCTCCCGATGTTAGTCTTCCCAAGTGGAGCCCAAATCCGAGCGACGACAAGAGAGACCAAGCCAGTCTAGCTAGCTATTCAAGCTTCATCGAGCAGTAAGTTTGAAGCCCGTCATATCTAGAATTGACTTGAACTGACTCTTCTTGACTCAGATTCTGCTGGGGTGGAGCCGCACCTTCCTCCGTCATCGAACCCCGTCGATCTCATTCCACCTCTTCTCTTGACGGGTATTTTGCGTCGGGTGATCATCTCACCCCTAGGGCTATGACACCACGAGCTGCGACTGGGCAACATCATTCCAACTCGTACTTTGAAAGTCTTGTCGATTCGCGTTCCTCTTCCATTTCATCAACACCATCGTCGTCCTCCTACTACACTCCGTATTCAACCGCTTCGACACCCACGCGTAAGGATATCGAGGATATCGATACGTTAACGGAGACGGTTAGAAGTCTAAGCAGTTCCCTCTCCAGCACTCCAGTTGAGGGCAGTCCCGTAGGAATCATCAACGGGCTGCCTGGTGGCTTGAGTCCCCCCGTCGTTTGCTAGCTTAGTATCCTACACCTCCAATTGTCTTATTTTGCATGGGTTTCCTCGTCTCATGTTTTATTTCTTCATACAATAGAGTTTACGACCTTTTACGACACCCCACGATTTCCACGCATCCCATCATGTACCCCTTCCTAGGACAGGTTGGTGCCCTTTCTGTATTTATATATCTTGGCTTAGAGCATTCATACGAACAGGATTTATTCCCGATGTATCGAATGCCAGTTTCAGAGATGCTTTCGAGTGTTCACCAGCTGAGTCTGTGATACGTCGATAATGGCACTCTGCACGTTATGGTTTAAGAAGAGCGTTGGAAAAAGATTGATTTGAAGAGATAAGATATGCCGTACCTCTTCACGTGAACTCGTCTCAACTCTGCCGGTCAACCTTATTGACCATTTTATTGGCATTCACCTGTCAACCTCTAACCAACACTTGCTGACAGGCGTCTTTCCAACTTTGAGTACGCTGCGTCGCATCCCGGGATCATTCAAGCCATGCCTATACATTCTTTCGCAAACTGCGTCGAGAATGCATCCGATTCTCGTCTGGTTCTAACGGCCGCGTCACTCATCACCGCCGTCGGCGTCAAAGTATGGTCGGGCGGTAGGACATGTACCCGCGAGCGAGACTGGGCTGGCAAGATGATCCTCATAATCGTAGGTCTGTGTCTACGTATATCTCTATTCGGATGCTGACCCATCACCAGGCTCTACCAACTCCCACAACCCTAAGCCTGATCCATACTCTTCTCCACCTGCCTAAACCTCCTCAAATCTTATATCTCCCACCAATACCGTCCCCTCTTCCTGAAGATCTCCTGATCATCCTTCAAACCATCAGAATATCTATCACCAATCCCCTAGCCCAGCTTTATTGCGAAGCTCTGCCTCCGACTCCCCGGGGCATCCGGGATTTCACCAAACAATGGGGAAGCGTGACATACGCTACGGCCGGAGAAGGTGGACGACGTGTGGACGCCATAGTTCTAGGCGACGGATGGGACTTGACTACAACAGTCCCTAAGCTAAAAGATAGCTCCGAAGATCCCGATTGGACGAGTCATCAATTGCATTTCCATCTCCTTACTTCACTTCTACCTCATCTCCTGAGAGCACCCGCAGAGAGGAATATCCGGATCGTCACCTTGGTATCGCCAGGATGGGCTTCAGCCATTCCGGCACTTCAAGGAACCACCCCGAAGAGGTCATCCCCTTTACAGGAATCTGGTAGAAACGGAGTAAAAACGTTGCTGTTGATGGCACATTTCCAGAGAATTCTCGATACCCTGGCTTCCGCTGTTTATGGTACGCAAGCGAAGGTAACGGTACCTGATCCGAATGAACCCAAAACGACTATGAAGAAGAGGGATGAGACTGTATGGAGCAATATCATGGCTGTGACTGTGGTGATGGGATGGGCCAGAGAGGAGGTAGTGAAGGAGTTGTTTGGCGCCAAAGGCTGGAAATGGATCTTGTAAGTTGAAGCTCTTCTCTCGACGTACATCGCTGTATAGTCATCTCAATGAAACATCGGACAGTCCCCTCTCGAGGCAGATCGGAGCACTGCTGACTAGGACTTCCAGATGGATCCTCCTCTACCCCCTAATCATCCTGATAACTCCATCGCCTTCCAAGTCCATCCAATCAATACTTTTCGCATTGTCGGCACCAGTAAGATACGGGCCGATTGACGACTCACCCCTGGCGCGGCACGGGGCTTCGCAGAATACGAATTCTGAAAGTAGCGCAGGAGCTGGACAGCGGGGAGCAGAAGGCGGACTGGATATTCGGAGAAACATGGTGGCCGGCGGGGATGTCGTCCGAGACTGTGCTGTGGTTGAGTGAGTTTCGGAAACGTCGTCCACCATGGCATGGATACCCTTTTTACCTGGGCTGTATCAAGAAAGCTATGCTGACTTATGATACCGACCTAGAATGCCACCAATCCTGTCCGACCCCTTACTTGCGAAAGAAACATATGATATGCTCGAGAAAGAGGTGGAGAAAGGTGTTAGGGAGAGTGCTACGAGAGAAAAGGCTTACCCACCGGTAGCAAAGGCGAATGCCGAGGAGGAATAAGCATAGACCAGAGGGTGAACACGAGCTCAAATCAGACTGCTCTAGCCGTGGTCATACTCGAACATTGATACCACGCATGTCGATGATACCTTTTGCAACAGCTTTATGGATCACCTATCCTGACATCACTTCCTCTCATTTCTGTCTGTCTTCAAATGATATCTACACTACATGTCCATCCTCATCCCGTCTTCGTGGTCTTTTAACTTGGGTTCGCCGCTATCCTAACGAGTCATGAGAGGACATGACCATCTAACAAGTCCCGCAATCCTTGATAATAACCTTATCAGAGGATTTGACTTTACCATCCTTGCTCCCCACTTTCTCGATGGCTTTGACGACCTCCATTCCGGAGACGACTTCGCCGAACACGACATGCTTGCCGCTGTGGGTGGTATCTGAGTTAGATCGTGTCCCTTTCAATTTTCGAGTGATGTGGCGGTAGATGACGGGAGATGGGGACGTGAAACACTTACTCGAGCCACGGGCATTTATCAACTGTGATAAAGAACTGGGATCCGTTGGTGTGAGATCCCGAGTTGGCCATTGAAAGAAGTCCGGCCTCTATCAAGAAATGTCAGTTAACATCACCGTTTTTGGTGCAAATGTGGTTCAAGTATGACACCTACTGTCGTGCTTCTTCTCAAAGTTCTCGTCATCGAACTGCGATTCAAAAGGCCATTCAGCGTTACCGTCTCCCCCGCTGTACTGGAACGTGTATAGCAAATGCGATGGGACCTCAACCGACAAACCTTGGCCCCGTAAATGCTTTGTCCACCATGTCCATCCTGCCTCTCAAAATCTCCACCCTGGAGCATGAAACCCGGAATGACTCGGTGGAACGGAGTGCCCTTGTAGCCGAAATCTTTGCTGAGCGGGGTTCCGTCTGCTTTCTGGATGATGACATTGTGTCAGTGAATGCTAGAACAGCTATCAAGAAGGCCTGTAAGAGTCCTTTAGACCCTGCAAGGCTCGTTGAACGAGGCCACGACGTTTGTGGAATATCTCACTTTACCTGCACAAAGAGCTCGGAAGTTGGCGGCAGTCTACGCAGAAATTTCAGCAGTCGTCCCACGCAGACACGATGACTACAAATTGCAAAACGGATATAGCGGTTCTGCGAGTCTCTATCTACCTTGGGAACAACGTCGTCGTAAAGCTTGAACTCGATGCGACCCTTCTTCTCGGGATCGTTCTCCGCTGCCTTCTCAGCTGTTCGGGGCAGAGAGAAAGAGGCAGTCAGCGTCCAGTCCTTGCACAATAGACCAAGACAACTTACGGCCAATAATAATCTCAAAGAAGCAGTTTCTACAAGCGTTTATCAGCCATGCTCGGTACCCACACAGGAGAATCCAAGACATACGGAAGATTCTCGCCTGCCATTGTGGGTTTTAGGAATCTTGTTCGGCTATGAAAATTGGAAAACGAGTGGGTAAAAGCTGGATTCGGATCAGTTGATGATATGGAGAAGGAGCGAAGGGGAAAGAATCGGAGATGCATAGGATATAAAGACCAGAAACCCTTTGTTCGTTGTAAAAGGTTGGTTTCCTTTGTCTATACTCGCTGGCGGGTTCCATGGCTCCCTTTCGGTCGACGGTTCGGTTGGGTTGGATGAACGGATCGTGGGATTGAAGGCGGTGTCAAGTTGGATCAGCATATCAGCTTGGTCAGTATGTTTAACATGCCGGTCGTTGTGAGTAGATAGGTACTGAGATACGCCCCGAACACGGTCGGGAACGAAGAATCAGTCAGCTGAATGATGTAGAAGGCGGAAAGGCAGGGAAAGGCAGGGAAAGGCATTATCGTTCCTATAGGAATTCTTCTCGTCAAGCTATCGTCTACGGAGCCATCTGTGACTTGTCCCACCGCTGAATAGTCACCCAGCACTTCAGTCGTCCTCACTCTCCACATCCATGTCCATATCCTCTTCTCCCTCCGCATCCTTTTCTCCTTCTTCCCCATCACTTTCCACATACTCCTTGCTCTTCTTCGACGAACCGCCACGCCCCCCGCTCGCAAGAGCTTCTTTCCGTGCCCTCTTCTTTTCTCGTTCCATCTGCTCAATCCTCTTCTCCGCAACCTCCATCTCGTCTTCCTCATCGTCGTCGTCATAGTCAGCCCCTTTTCGTCGTTTGCTGCTACCACCTTTACTTTTCGATTTCGATTTTGACGACTTCTTCCGACTTGACCCGTATGCCATGTCATCCGAATCTTCCGTCTCTTCGGCCTCTTCCTCCTCGTCATCGTCCGCTACCACGAATCCGTCATCCTCGTCATAAACCCCAACATCCTCTCGTTCTCGTTCACGGCCACTAAGTCTCACTCTTGCTGAAGTTCGAGTCCTCGGCGAATCGGAGAACTCATCTTCAGAATCAGAGCCTAGTTTCTTCGCCCGTCTCGTCCCACCGCCTCCTCCACCTCTCCGACCACCCGCACCCGTTCTGCTCTTCGTTGACTTTGCTGGGGTTACCGTCACTCCGCCTCGTCCAGCTTGTAAAAGCAAAGCAGAGATCTTCTCAGGGTCTTGTATATCCTCCAGGATCTTCATTCGGGAGTGTTTGACATGCTGTTGTCCGACATGTTTGACGAGTTCCATGTGGGTCTTGGAGGTCATCGACGTAGGTTGTAGAGACAGCTGACCAGCTATGGCAGTTTCAGTCATCAAGACTCGTTCTGTCGTAGCAGCTGTGCAGAGGAATGTAGTGGATGAAGCAGGTTTTGGTAGAGAAGATGATGGCGTTTGTGAAGCGGGTTTAGCTGATGTTGCGTCTGAAGGCCGGCCAAGGGATGATCCAGACGAAGCAGCGACGTCAAACATCTCCTGTCCAAGTTGCATGGAGACTGAACCGTCCGACCACCGCAGCATTCTTGCATTAGATTGACGAGTCTTCAGGAAATCAGTTAGAATAGACACGAGCTTAAAAAAGTAGCAGCAGCACCACTTACGGGTTGTCCGTCGCTCCCCGTCACCCACCGCCAACGTATCGTGTTTCGGACCCCAATCATTCGAATCTTAGCGGCATTGACATCCTTCGCACTCGTCATGTCCTCATCAAGCGTCTCCCGGTAGTAATCGGGTTCAAATGGTTTCGACTCGTAATTGACATAGGCAGGAAGTCTCAGATGCCATACCTGCACTCGAAGCATTATTAGCTACTTCACTAATCCATTCCGTATTGAGGTTCCGCACCTTGCCATCCGTGGGCGTTAATCGAGGGAGTTTGGGAAGAGGTAGCGTCACCCAGACTTCTTCGGAGGCTTGTTCTCCGTATTCTTCAGGGTATTCTAATGGGTTTGGGCTGGCGGTTCTGGAAGACGGTGTGCCAGAGGACGAGTCGTGGCGAGCTCGGGGGGGCGCGTCGTCGTCGTCGCCGAACTAGTATCATCAGCGTGTAGACAAGAATTAAACAGAGAGCATGTCGGGACAGACATGTTCCCACTCACGAGATCACCCCCGGCATCATCGTCATCATCTAGCAATGGCTTGTCCTCTACACCTTCGTCAGGCGTCTCCTGTTTTGGGGTCGCTGATCCGGAGGGAACAGCGGGCGTGGGCGCTTCATTATCCGAGTCACCGAACAGGTCGTTTGCAAGGCCGCTGTCGGACATGGTCACTTTATCAAATACTACCCGTCTCTGTTCGAGTACTAGACAGATCTGAATGTCTGAACAGAAGCAGCAACAGCTGCGATGGTCCAGAAGTCTTATTTGGGGGGCGTGAATAAGCCACAATGGCTGGTAACTTATATCCTCAACTTCAGCACCGCTTTCATTGTACAAGCTGTCATCACGTTGTACATTTGCTAGAGATGGGAACTCGAATGACCCTCTCCGAGTATCTGACATGGTATGCATGCATATAAATATGGATAAGTACGATAGCTTTAACCAGCTCTAGCACTCGATGAAGGAGGTGCCACACCGGAGAAAAGCGGCGTTATCTCTCCTTGACACCACACCCGTCTTCCGCTTGTCCTCACTTTGCTGTTCTCTTTTACCTCCGAATCCTCCCTCTCCTCCCTGTACACCACCCAAAATGGCCTCCCGTCTCGCTCTCAAGGGTCTCCGAACAGCGGGTATGTATTATTTGGACTGTGCTTTGGACGAATGGGCGGAAGATTCGAAGGAGCTGGTCGGACTCATGCTGATATCCAATCGTAGCTCTCGCTCGACCGGCTGTTGCCCTCCCCCGAACTCTCGCTGCTCAGGGGTGCGTGGTTTGTCGTAGCTTGGTAATTTGAGAGTATCGCTGACCATTGATGTGCAGATCTCGATTCTATGCATCGCGTCAGTACAATCGATGACAAGTTAGGATAGGTACTGACGCTGTTTTACTCCAGAGCCCACCCCGGACGAGAAGGCCGCTTCGATCATCAATGCTGTCCCTAGCACCTCGCTTTTCACCAAGACTGGTGGTGTCATCCTCGGTACCGGCTTAGCTGCTACTGCTATCTCTACCGAGCTCTACGTGCGTCACTTTGGCCCCCTTCCTTCTGGATTATGGGCTCGTAACTGACCGCCATGTCATCAGGTCGCCAACGAGGAGACCGTTCTTGCTGTCGGTTTCCTAGTTATCCTCGTTGCTATTGCCAGATCCATCGGAGCTCCATACTCGTCATGGGCTGAGGGCCACATTTCCGTGAGTCGGTAGAAGGGCTTGGCCCTGCGAGGCGTCATTGACACCTCTCTTCACTACAGCGAATCAAAGGCATTCTCTCTTCCGCCCGAGCCGAACACACCCAGGCCGTCACTGAGCGTATCTCCTCCGTCAACAACCTCAAAGATGTTGTGCCTCTCACGGAACAGCTGTACGCGGTAGCCAAGGAGACCAACGAAATCGAGCACGAAAACTTCCTTCTGTCCCAGGACGCCGCCGTCAAGTCCGAGCTTAAGGCGGTTCTGGATTCTTGGGTGCGATACGAGCAGTCTCAGCGTGAGGCTGAGCAGGCGGCATTGGTGAAGAGCGTCGTTGAGGGGATCCAAAGCGAACTGGAGAAGCCTGCTTTCAAGAGGCAGCTCCTGGAGGAGGCTTTGAGCACTGTTGAGCGTGAGTGGCTGCAGTTCATCGATTCTCGGGTTACGGGAACATGAAGAGCACAGCTGCTGTGATCAGATGAGAAATGATGCTAATACCAGTTGTTTACAGAACTCTCAAAGTCCAAGGCAATCTAAGTTGCCATGTGAGAAGGAAGTCAAGGTGAAGAGGGCAGGAGGAATCAGGTAGAGGGGAATTGAGAGGCGAAGGATATGGTTGCAAGGAAGGCGGTACGAGGTGGAATGACGTTTTCCACTTGGACACCTGGGGAAGGCCGTAGACGGGATCTGGCATTGTGCCGTCCCATTCCATGAAAAGAATGCTGAATCTCAGTCATCAGTTTCTGTTGACGATTCGTGGTGATTTGAATCATTGCGATGAGTAAGAGGGTTATTCAGCAATTTACCTGGTGTTGTTTCACATTGCCCTCTTTGAGTCACGATAATTTGTGTTGACGTTACAAGGGGTGCGCCTTGAAAGGTGTACTCCTACTCTACTGTCGGAGTTAGACGAAGGCCTGCGCTGTCGCATCCAGCTTTTCTTGGTCAGCTCTTCGTGCTTTGTCATGTCTACTTATTCCTCTTACAGCCTGTTATTCTCTCAAATTATCTTACTATCTGTTCTCCTTCGACGCGCAAGTTCACACAAAGAATGTGGTCAAATTCCAGCATCCCCACCTTTAGTTCTTCTGGTGGCGGTGGCGGCCCATCTGGCCATCCTCCTCATCCCCCTCACCCTGGAGCCACCCAGCACAATACGACCACTACTGCTAGCGGCCTCAGCATCAAAATCAATCGGCCGCAAGTCGTACAAGACGTACAACAGAGAAAGGTTTTCAGCGCTTCTATTCAATCTGTATACTGGCGTAACCCGACTGAAGTGGTAGTCACCGATGACCCGGACGCATTTGCAGCAATGGAGCCTCTCAGTCTGGAAACCCGTCGGTCGTTTTTCAATGCTACGAAAGGGGTTGGAAAAACACACTCGCAACATGAATCTGATACACGCACTGTCCATATGGTTGACATAAGTAGTGGAGACAGCCTTTACTCGTTCACTCCTGCTCCGGACGAGCTTAAAACACAAGTTCGTTTGTCTACCACTAAGAGCGTTCCACAACAGGCCACCCTACTTCCAGGGCCGTCCACATCGACAGGCAAGGATGAGTACCTATCCCCGGCCGAGAGCTGGAGACGCATGGGAGAAATCATACCCCCCGGGAGTACGGTGACAGTTTACTCTACAGATCAAGGTGCTGGGTTTGATGCTTTGCTGACTACCGTTGTGCAGTATATGGAAACAGTCCAAAGCCTTGCACAAGTACGCCGTGTATAGTGGAGGGGATGTGGTGAGATGGGCGGAGTGGTTTGGCATTAGCTTGGTGTGGAAATGCAGCCGACTACGTGAGATATGCTATACACCGAGTTGTTGAGAACGTATGCCATATGCTACATGTTATAGGCCTGAAGGCCTGATCACTTGGCTTGGGAGACTATCAGCCACATCATCTACCCTATTGCTTCCTCCTTACGAGCTCCTTATAGACCGTCATTTCTGTAGCTTACTCAATCCTTGAGCAACTTCACTCTCTCCCCTGGCAGCTGTATGCCCCGGTCCCTCTCCAGCATGTACGACATTTCCAGCACCTGTGCCAGTCCCCGTACCAGGCTGAGTGCTTCCTCGACCGGCGATCTCATCCCCGGCAGTATCGAGGAATGAATTGATGTTCCCTCGGAGAGACTCTCCGGCGCCTAGATTACAGAATATTGAGTTAGTCTTACTGGTCCTCCAATCTGTGACCGTTTATCGGGAAGGAAACAACGCGCCATGGAATACTGGAGGGGTAAGTGAGTCAACATCGCTGATCGTACACCAAATCAAGGTCGACGCACCATTCCAGCCTCCCGTGAGTTTCTCAGCGGCCTCTGTGATATGGTTAAGAACAAAATCAGCTGAGAACGGGGTGACACAGTATACCCATCAGCTCAAGGACCCACCTCGTCCAGCAGCTCCTCCTGCTGTGCCAGGTGCTCCACCAGCAGCTGTGGGGCCAGAGGATGGGACGGTACCCGATGCGTAGGCTTGGTTGGTGGTGCTCATTGTGTGATCAGTTGCTCTCTGGTAGTCTTGTCTGAAGGTGATGGTTCTTTCCATGAGCAGGGATAGAGTGCGTGGCCCTTTTATACACTCGTATTAGCAGTCGTCGCCACTCACTTTGAAACACCGTCACGTCATGACGTCATCAGATATTGGTGTCATGGTTTCCGTCGGATTATGGGATTCTGAATTGTATGGTGTTGCTTTCTTGACCCCGCTTTGCTGTATGCATCTCCAATCCGTAGGACAATGGCCATCGAGCTCACCTCACACGAGTCCATACCCACCGAGGCCTTCGAAGTACTCCATCAAGACTCCATTCTCCCAATCTGCAAAGCATGCGGAAATCAGTATCCCAAGGGCATCAGCACATGTACGCCGTCGTTTACTGTGAACCCTGCCACCCGTGAACTACCTTCCATGAATGTAATTGTAAATTGACATGATATGAATCAGGTGCTATTTGCGAAGATCCTCGACAATACGTCCCCGCTACTGGGCAACAGTGGACGACTCTCGCCTCTCTCCACTCTACACATCGGAATACACTCTTGCAAGACTCCCAAGATTCGCGGATAACGTTTATCCAGACTGAACCGCCGTTTGCAATCAATCAGGCCCGTGGGTCATCCTCTAACAGAACTCCAAAAGTTAGATGGAAGAGCTGACCACCGAGATAGCAATCCTTGTCGAAACCTCTCAGGGTTCTTGGATATGGGATTGTGCCGCTCTGATCTCGCCTTCCTTGGTGGGACATTTGTTGTCCCTCAAAACGCCTCTCAGGGGTATCGCAATATCTCACCCACATGTATGTAACCAATCGTTGTAGCTCATACATCGAATCACTAATGTATCCCTCTCATACAGTTCTTTACCACCTCCTTGACATGGTCGCGAGCATTGAGAGTACCTCTCTATCTTTGCGAAGCCGACAAGAGCTGGTTTCAGCGTCTCGAGGATTTGGTACCTGATGACCAGGTAGTTTGGTGGAGCGATCAAGAGACCTTGTCAGAAGGGCTACGATTGATCCAATGTGGCGGGTGAGGGATTCTCACCAATATCATTAAGGGAGGACGCGAGCCTTATGACAAGTTGACGAAACTCATCCTTAGCCACTTCCCCGGATCCTGCGTCCTCTACTGGGATAGATTACTGGAACCCCCGCCTGATCCCGAGAACCTTCCTACAAAACCTACGCCAGTGTCTGGAATACTCTTCGTGGCTGATACGATCATGGTTCAACCCACTCAAAAGGGGTTCACATTTATCTGGTCCGTTCCGAATCTAGTACGTTCCGCCCGTCGTCTATTTTCCTGGTTCTCCCACTATTTCACTCCCTGATTCTATAGAGAATGGCTCCAGCTGATACTACCAACAGATCCCACTTCGACCCCAAGAAGTCCTGAAGATAGAAGAGAAACTCAAAGATATCCCCTTCGCTCAAGCCACCTCCACCTGGCCCAACAAATTCATTCGAGAAGACGCTAAGGGGGTGTTGCGGGATAGCATATGGCAGCATCTGGGCGCTATGGGGTGGATCAGGAGTGTGCGCGGGGGTCTGTTGGCTAAGGATGAGAAGTTGCGGCCCGGATTTGGGAGCGGGAGTTGAGCGAAAATATTTATTATGAGGATCGATGGCGAGGAGCTAAGGCAGAGTGTATATTGGGCTTTTCTGTTTCTGTGTATAGTGCAAGGCCTAGGTGTCATGGTGGTTCCAGTGGGTGTGAAGGTTTTTGTAGTGATCACATTATATCAGTTGTATTGTGAACGTTGAAGATGCTGCGTATGATGCATGAGCAAGCAGTCATGCCAGGGTGAAACTATACAACGAGGACTATACCAACCCCAATCTCCCATCCTCCACTCTTATCCTCCCCGTCTGGGTCCAAAGCCTCCATACCCGCCTCTATTACCGCCGCCGCCGCCGCCGCCGCCTCTGCCCCCACTCATTTTCCTCGCCAGATCCTCCTTCATCAGTCTCTCCGCTTCGCTCATATATCCCTTCCCCCTTCCTGCCTCAGATGGCGAATGTGTCGATATCGATGTCGACGTCTCCGTCTTGGATACTTTGGACTGTTTGAAGATATTCATCGGGGCTGGACGTTTCAGAGGGTTCTGTATCGACACTGGCGCGGGCGTCGAGATAGAAGTGGATATGGAGGTGGAGGAGGTCGATGGAGCGGCAAACGAGAATGAGGTTGTGGATGTGGATGTGGATGTCGAAGCAACCGGATTCGTCGAGATTGAACCCTCGGCCGGGGGTTGAGACTGGAAACCAGAAGCTGACTCAGACTCCGTCTTCGCTGTTCCAAACAGATTCAAGCTAATCTTCTCTCCCTCGGACTTGATCAATCCCACCTGCTCCTCCTGATCATCCTTCGCGCTCGCTCTGGCCCTCTTAATCTGTTCCTCCAACAACTTCCTCTCTCGCTCTTCCCCATCCAATTCCGCTCTATCGCGTTTCTGCGCAGCAGCCTGCTTCGCTAATGTCCCCGGGGTATTATCTACCCAACTAATCCACAATCCTTTATCGTCTTCGTCAACCTTGACTAACCCCGCTTTACCTATCGTCTGAACGAACCCCGAAAGCGTGACCCAACGAGTGGCGTTCATGTGGACATGATGTTTGTCTTGGATGTATTCGTTGTACACTGCATTGGCGCGCACTCGTTGTGTGTTGTGTCGTGTTCGGAGGAGTGTGATGAATTCGTATTGGAATTGTTGCGAGAACTCGGCAATTGCTTGCCCAGCTTTTGGGCCTACTAGCATAAGTTTCCGGAGATGGGGCTCGCCTTTACAATGCGCCTGAAATACTGATTAGTACAATGTACACCAAGAAGGAACAACGTCCCCTAAAAAAGAAACATACCTGAAACCCATTCTCGTCACGGCATTGCTTCTCGCAGATCTGGCAGTACCAGCGTAAACGACCAAGACCTGGAGAGGAGTCAGCTCGCAAGTCTTATGTCCCGTCGACAATGACATCTCTCGACATACCTTTCGCCTTGATGGCATTACCAATCGCTTTGTTGGATCCAGCTTCTGCTCGTGGCATGGCGTAGGTGTTGTACGGATCGCGAGCTTCCCGTTGACAGAAGTTAGAAGAAGAGAAGAGAAGAGAAGGACGGAAGGGCTATAGACAGAGAGTGGCAAGCAAAGTGAGGGGATCAAACAAGTATCCTTCTCGGTGATCTATCTAACCTGGACGTCATCTCTAACATCCTCTCCCTCATCACTCCCTGCACCCACCTTCTCTCAACCAGTGCCGAGCATGTCTTCTCCCCCTCAAACTAATTCAGTGGCATCCCAAGGACTCCCTGCCTACTCACCTACCAGCCCCTCGCCAGTCCCGACCCACACCGCCAATGCCAATCTATCGCCCCCAGCACCGGCACCGCCCCACGCCAATCCCAAAGTCGCCGAGTTGCAGCTCATGTTCCCTACCGTCGAACCTGATGTCATTGAAGTCATCCTCGAGTCATGTGGAGGGTCGAGCGATAGGGCCATCGAGACGCTGCTCCAGATGACGGATCCGGAATTCAAGCCAGATGAGCTGGCTGCGGTGAGGAGTGAAGAGGAGGTGCGCGAATCTCGTCCTGCTTCTGCTCCTCTTTAGTCGCCGCTACGCCGCGTAGCTACAGGGATATGGTGTGTAACAAGGAAGACTGACTGTATGACTCCAGTCCCAGCTGGATCTTGACGCTCAGTTCGCAAGATCCCTGCAAATGCAGGATGAACAAGCTTACAGACAGCAACGGGCTGCTGCTCCCCCTCCGCCACCGAGTAATGGTTTGGGCACCGGGCAACTACCTTATCAGCCTCGTGTACGACGGGCGCATCCGAACCCTCAACTACAGGCTCAACAGCAGCAGCAGCAACGGGGCGCCCCATATAACTATCAACAGCATCATGGAGAGGAGGGTGCCAATCCTCCGGGGATGCTGGCTGTCGAGGAGAAGCTTGAGCGGTTTGCAGAAGGTTCGCTCAGTTGACCTTGATCTCAATCATTTACCGATGACATCACGAAAATTGACATGAAAACCTCGACATATAGCTGGCAAACAGACGTTCAACTCTATATTGTCCAAAGCCAAAGCAAGATACTCGGAATATCAAGCTCAACAAGCCCAAGGATCCACCACAAGACCAGACGCGAATGAATGGGGCCATGAGGATCCATTCAGTGGTCGGGGCGGAGGTGGAAACCAGATATACTCACAAGGCGGCAGCAGGGGTGGAGAGCAGAACCGTTCGGGAGTCGGAGGACTCTGGGGGGAACCGAGGTTGTGAGTGTTCTAGTGCCACGCCGTATTGCCTCGGCTGCCGCTGGTCCCTCTCATGTCCATTTGCATGTCTGACCAGTCGCAGGAGCAACACACCCAGTATGCGCTCCGACTCATCGCAGAGCACCCTGGATCCTACACCTCAAACGATACCTCAACCCCCGCTTCGGACTAGTGCCAACCGCTGGCAACCGTCAGACACGTATGGTGAGTTTCCACTTTGTGACATCGTTGGACGTTTAGCTGGGCCGCTTTCTGTTGCCGAATCCTACATCGTCATCGGTCTCTCGCTGATACAAGATTTTAATCTCGCAGATGATCCCCTTCCTCCACCTCGTAGCCTGACATCGACTTCGCCACCTGCTGTGTCAGGTCGTCGGAGTCCCGGTGCAGCGGGAGTTGGTAGTCCAGACAAGGGAACGGGAAAGATCGATCCGGGTGAGTAAGGTGGTATCGGTCAGAAGTCCCAAGTCCCGGACTGACATAATGTCTTCAGCCAAACTGGGAATTCTCCCCAAAAAGCGTGTCGCCCTTCTCTCCACCTCTCCTCAAGCCAAACAACCCCTGTCCGCTACCTCTCTCATGAACCCTCCGGCAGTCCCAAGTAGCTCTACCGTGCACGCCAACGCGGAAGACGATGACGATCCCAACCCAGGTTTGCCGTCTGCTCCTGCACCCAAATCTCTGGTCGCCCAGATCCCTAAGACACCGCCCGGTGATGGGATGCACACGCTAGGGGATAGTGATGATGATGACCTAGAGTACACACGGTAAGTTGTGCTGGCAATGCGTTGTTACGGGCGCTTATACAAGCGCACCACAGGAATCCTTTTGACGAATAAGTGATTGGGCAATTGGGCAATTCGTACTATCATGAATTACCCCATCGCTGTCTCAGCCCCATGTGCTCTCTGTATGCAGATCTCTGATCCCGGTTTCGGTCAGGAGTTGTCCCTTCTCAGATTGAAACCCTATATACCTGTCCATCTTGTCATTTGCCACCAGGCATGTAATGTAGAATTGTAGAACGAATCAATCATGAAACAGTAGAGGCTGGAATGGGTATCGGGGGGTCGGTAGATCGTTTCGGCTGAGAGGTTAGAATCGCCGAGGTTAAGGTACAAAGTACGAGTAAGGTTTTGGGAAGATCTGCACTGCTCTGTATGCCCGAGGATGCAACGATACCAACTTGTCTTGATACCTCATACTCAACCGCACCGAAGCCCAAAGCTGCCAGAACGTTCGACTGCAATATGCGGCGGCTCTCATTGTCATTTTATGGTTGGGACCTAGCCAAAGCTGCTGCGGAAGATCACAGTCCGCAGTCAAACCAATGCATTATGACCTGCTGTTAGTGGAGCAAGTGCTCCGTATGTCCAGACTGTGCAGCTTTGCATGACGCCGAACCTAACCTTGCCCGAGTCTGCGATGCCGTACGCAGTACGCAATCTTGCCGACCGCAGTCGACCAACGACATATATCTACCCCCTCAAGTGAAGCCCTTCTCACCCATTCCCTCACTTCCCAAATATTTTCGCCACCCACACCCACACCCACACCCAAAAACACAAGCACAACATGGTATTCAGTTCTGACGAAAAAGTTGACAACACAAACGAAAAGATAGATAGATCCGCTCATCGAGCCACCCCAGACTCTGGGACCGAGAGCTCTACGGACGGTTACACGCTCCAAGACGACGGGAAATGGGAGATTCTAAGCGAGACCTCCTCCGAATCTACTGGTACGTTGACCCTTACTTCCAATCCGCTTGCTATTGTCGTGCAAAACGCTGATGATATAATAGTAGACGAAGGTGATCACGGTCATCCCGGTGAGTTCGACCCTCGCGGCCCGCCACCCCCTCCACCATTCGCCCATGGATTCCATGGATTCCACGGGATGGGTATGGGTATGGAACCCGGTCCCGGCCCTGCTCCGTTTGGGTACTTCGGACACCCCGGATGGGGATTCGGGGGTGGTGGTCGTGGTGGATTCGGAGGAAGGGGTAGGGGCGGATTTGGACGATCATTCGAAGGTGGCCATGGCTTTGGACATGGTCATCGTGGAATGATGCCTCCCTACCCCTACCCTCATGCCATGTATGGTATGCCCGAATTCCAAGACTTCCCAGACTTTCACGGGGATCGTCGTCAAGGACCTCACTTCCGTGGCTTTGGCCACGGGATGCCATTCCCCCCTCCACCAGGGATGGATTCTCCATTCCAAGATAGACCAGGTCATCGACGACACCATGGGAGACGGGAGCATGGCCCCCCACCCCCACCCCCAGCTGGATTCGACCAGCCCCAAGGTGAGGATGACGGAGAACGACGCCGTCATCGTGCACCCCACCACTGCCGACATAGGACAACACCCCCGCCACCTGGACTAGGCGGTGAAGAGCCCACTCAAGAAGGACAAGAACCCCGCCGTGGTCCCCGCCACCACAGGGAACACAGAGGCCCTCCAGGATCTGAGGGACCAGGACCCCATCATGGACGACACCGTCATGGCCCAAGGGGTCCCCCACCACCACCCATGGAAATGCCAGTTGCAAGCGACGGTGAGGAAGCCCCTGGTCCCGTCCCCATTCCAGGGCATAGGGGACCTGGCCCACACGGTCGACATGACCGTGAGTTCCGCCATCAACGCCATGGACATGGACACAACTTCTACGGTGGGTTCCCCGACGACCCACGCATGTTCATGGGCATGGGAATGGGTATGCCTTACGGACAAGGTTATCCCTACCCTCCCCAATTCTTCGGATACCGCGGTCCCCACCATAGATTCCACCGGGACCGCCGATCTCATGGACCTGACTTTGCCGACTTAAGCCTTGAAGACCAAGACCAGGCTGAAGGCGAAGAGGTCCGACCAAGGGGTCAACGTGGTCCTCACAGCCACGGTCATCGCCACCACCGCCGCATTCAACGGGCGGAATCAACCCAAGCTGGAGAAGTCGTGGCAGCCGCTTGAGCTACTTCCCCATTTCCCAGTATTGGACAATCCCCTCTACCCACCATGGACACTCAAAAGTGTACCAAAATCTATCGGCTGTCTCTTATAAGTTACCAATAGCGATAGCTTCAGAATAGCTCTACCTCCCCAACATGATCTCACATCAACGACAAAGATCAAAGGTAGACGAAACGCTCTTAGAGCCTCTGTTTCCCCTTTCCGAAATATATGATACGTCTTCACGATCTCTCTTCCATAGTTAGTTCTGATAAAAGCCCAAAAAAATACCCGATGCATATACAAATATGCGTCAACATTCACAGCGCTGCGCTGAGCATGAACCCTCGAAAACAATTGCACGTCTGGTCCTCGAAGTAACTGATTACGAGTACAGCGTTCCTAAGAATAATTGTCCTCTCACTGACCAAGAAAGGCTTGCATGTTTCGCATGACGACATACTGACCTGCCAGCACATACCGTGCGCACACAACCCTTCTGATCAATACATCAGGCCGAGACATATACCCTGCAAGTAGGCCTAGCCGAATACCCCTCTTATTCCCAAGTAACTCTCCGCTCTCCAACTCCGCTCCACTCCCACGTCTTCCAGATCTCACCCTGAACCTCCCTCTCTCTCACGGTAACATTTGCATTGCTCTCCACCAATTCTGACACTTTCTTCCACAGTTTGGATCGTGATGTCGAAGTTGCACTGGACGGTGGCATAACAAGGTCTCGAAGTTGGTTGGGCGGAATGAACGGCGATGGTGTGGAAGCCGGATCGGTGAAGTGCAAACGTTCCTACATGATATAGAGATTAGCGAAAGCCAATGCAAGTACAAGCATACGTACCTGATCCTGAAGCCGACGAAGAGCAACTTGAACAAGTTCTTCAACTTTGTATTTCTCCTCTCTCCTCGTCTTGAACATCGAGCGAAGATAAGCAATCGCAGCCAGAACAAACATCGTCGCTATCCGTTAGCTTTGCCAAACGCTTGAAAGACCTACACGAAAGCTCCGAACGCCAGCGGGAGACTTGATCCGTCAGATGGAGTCTCGCTCGACATACCAACGGCATCTCATTTCGCACGGCGGCGTACCACGAATGGCCACTGTTGATCAGCTGAAGCCATACATTATAGACTCACTGAACGTCAATCGATTCTACCACATCACCGTGCTCGACCAAGTCTTTGAGGGCAGCTTCAAAGATATCGTTGAACTGGTCGACGGAAAATCTGGGCTACAGCTTCATCAGTCTGGATTGCCATAGTCCACCAAAACATCACTCACCTCTCTGCGCTCGGCATACCTTTCCCTGAGAGTGTTCTCCTCAACACCGAATATCTCCCCCTCACCTTTCCTCCCATCCTCCTTACCGATGCCTGCACAGATGACCGCTCCCCTCCCTTGTGCGAGATCCTTCTCCAGTTCTTTGGCCAATCCTCCAATCATTCGCTTCTTATGGGTATCCGGTCGACAGCTCGGTGGAAAGGCGCGTGGACCAATGCCCGGCAACCCGTTGACAACCGGTGAGAAGAAAGCCAGTGGGTTGTTAGAAAGGAGGAATTCTGGTTCACAGCCTATAACCTCGCCCTCGACACATGCAGCATGCGCTGGGCAGGGTGTGCACGACTCGGGTTGAGGAACAAACGGAAGAAGCGGGAGCGCAGAGGTGTCGCAATTTATGACATCGGTATTTGGGACAGCAGGATCTAAACGCTGATCTGCACGACGCGCCACACAAGTAATTGCACTGTCTCTGGCAGTTTGGCGAGAGATGATGATATCGTTGGTGGAGCTTGCAGGATCACAGTATCCGATGGTTGCCGATTGCGATTTGAAGTTGGCCAAAAGCGGGAGAAGGAGGAGGAAAAGAATTGAGAGCGGAATAGTCGGACCAGGAGCAGAAGGTACGACCGCCTGCACTCGCTTCACGAGCGACAGCCTTGGCTCATTCATCGTCGTGACAGATGTGTTTGGCTCGGCGTCGACATCTTTCGACGTGATTTGATTCAATTTTGCCTGGACTGCTCTGTTATAGTTCTCCGCAGATCCTAGCTTCTCTGCCCTCAACGCTTCGTGAACGTCTTTTGGAGGTGTCTTGAGATTCTCTTGGCTTGGTCCTACCCTTCGTAGAATCGAGCTGGGGGTGGACGTCGATGGGGCTGGTAGCGAAAGCCTAGACTGCTTGGGAGTAGGTTTTGTGACACCCAACGAGGACTGCCAGCCGTCAGTGAGAGTTAATCAACGAGCTCACCTTGCGTCTCCTTCGCCTCTCTCTTTCTGCAGCCTCCTCGCCCCCACTTTGGAACGGATTAAAATCTGAAAACCCCGAGTCCTCGCCAGAAGATCGCCGTGGGGTCTTAGGCTTGTCCTTGCTCTTTGGTACTGGTTCATCCTCCTTCTCGCTCTCCTCCACCAGATTCTCGACGAATTTGATTACTCCTTGGCTGGCCTTTTTCTTTACCACTTTGGCCTGGTCAACCACATTCTTGCCTTTCCTCTTGATAGATTCGGCAGTATCCTCAGCCGTAACCACAACTGTATCGAGAATTTCGCTCGGGGTGCGTAGATCAGTGGATGATGACGGGAAGGCAGAGCGGCGTCTCGAAGAGGAAGGGACCGAAGGAAGGGATGCAGGCGATTCTGTCGGCAAATTGCGAGATCGAGAAGGTTTTGGAGGCTGGGAGGGTATCAGCAATACATCTCTACCCCATGCCTTGAACTGACCGGAGGGGTTTCGAAATCTTCCCTATCACCATCGGCACCCCCGTCCTCAGACTTGATCAGGGTTTTCCGTCTTCTGATTTGCGTTTCTGGCACAGAGGCTGTAGATTTTCTTGACCGCTTCGGGGCTGGCTCAGCTGCAATCTCCACAATCACGTTGTCTGGAGAATGGGTTTCCAACTCCTCAGCGGGTTCGACTTTCACGTCTGCTTGAACTTTCTTCGGTCTACCTCGACCACGTTTCACGCCAGCTGTAGAGGCTGGGGATGAGTCTGTGTTCGACTCGTCGGTGATGACTTTTATGCCCTTGTTGGACGCTCTGACGTTTGCTCTTGATGCTAAGAGGGTCTGAAAGGGGATATGTCAATGATGCATGTCGTTTGAAGCCCACGATCGCCACTCACATCTGCTTTCGTCTTCACATGCTCTTCGAAAGCTTGCAGCAGTTCAGCCTTTTTGGCAGTGTTTGAATATCCGACGCCGTGGGTTAGAAGAATATTTCTAATGGTGCATAAGTAGAGAGCCCGAGTGAAGAGAGGGCGACGATCTACCTTAGTTGAGGGACCTGGTTGAGAGTTGATCGAGCACCATTAGTTCAGTCCGCCGGAGCTCAAGCCTAAGCGGATGGCACTCACTTTGAGGCTGTTGGAATCGAAACCTGGCGCGAGATACTCGCTAGGTGGAGGTACTGACATGACGTGCGAGAAGGCGTTGGAGGTACTGTCGAGGGATGTCGGCCGGCGGGGGAGGAGGGGGAAGGTGGATGAGGATGATGAGAATGAGACGTGGATGATGGACGGTGATGGAGAGACGGTTGTTTACGTTCTTGGTGGCGCGGGATAAAATGTGAAAACTCGGACAGATATTCATCCAGCGGGGTTCTGACACTGAAAGGTGACGTCAAGGCCACTTGCAATACCGCAATTGAATAGAGAGCAGCTCTTCCATAGAGCTATGCATGGGTCGACCAAGCGACCCTTCAAAGCGCGAGATGTTGTGTCGTTGCGTGCAACCTCATATAGCTCGAGACATGATGGAAGGAGACAGACGGAAATCAGCCAACAGGCGCCACCTCCACTTGGAATGACCACTCAACTTTATGCGATTCTCCTCTGCTTTCTTGACTTCTTTTTCTACGAACCAGCATGTACCCACTCAGATAACAGTCACTTGAGGTCACCCGGAACAAGATCAAGAAAGATGGCCGCCCTTCAAGTTGGGTTGAGCTTCAAAGGTGTATAGCTTCGTTTTTGACCCATTCGTTTCGCCTGCAGCAACTGACCTACCCTTTAAGAGATCGCCCAAGCAGTCACCTCGTTTCGTACGTCTGGCATCCTATACAACTCTCATCTCATTCAGATAAACCCTTACTTGAACCTCTGTCCATCGCTGACTAATATGTGACCTTCTACCCAGTCGAGGTGACCTTTCATACCCTCCTATGTCTCCGCCAAATCTATCCGCCCACGACCTTTACGCGCAAACGATCACATGGGGTGCCAGTATACCAGTCCCGCCATCCTCAGGTGAAAGCGTACATCGCCGAGATAACCTCGCTCATAGGCAAGGAAATCGAGAAACGGAATCTGGCAAAAGTGTATTTTGTCGTGAAGACGGTGGACACCGGATTACCGCTCGAGAGATTCATCATGGATTTTGGGTACCTGGGGGTCGAGAGTTTGGGGGAGGGGTATCAGAGGGAAGCCGGGTAAGCATAGAGAGGGGGAAAAGTATCATAGTCGCTGCTGATCATTGAACAACGCGCAAAGTTTGATTGGAGCCCCAACAGCTGAGGAACTTTCACTCATGCTCCGGGGATTCCTAATACGTCTCACGGCACTCGATGGGCAGCTGGACGATAATAGAGGTATGCCCATGCAATCATGCACCTCTAACTTCTCCTATCATCATCTGTCTCTGACACTCCACTCTCCAGGGGAGCTCACGTTCGGGATAGTCATAGAGACTTTAGACGGGAGGGAACCAAGTTCCAACCTTACCGACGGAGTGAGTTCAATTATTCAAGTCCGCAAACGAGCTGGGAAGGTTGACAACGACGTTCGTTCTTCTTGCCATCGCGACAGTCTGTCCCACCTTGGACACCAGCTTTGTCCGCCGACGTTCTTCGACCCACCGGCCAAGAAGATGAGCTCAGCGGCTGTGTGGCACGTCATGAGCCTTTACTCAACGTTAAAGCTGTCGAGACTGGTGTGATTGATGTGAGTATCATCGACCTTCCCTTTCCTGGCTGTATCCACTTTCTGACGCAATTCACCCTGGGTCAACATAGCTCCGCTTAATGGTCCAGGAATGCGTAGCGAAGACAGGAATCGAGCAGCTTCAGATATAATGTTATTCACATAGGTGCATGCATACAGGGTAATTTACAATGTTGTGATGTCTACAGTTATTTTGTTTACAAAGCGTCGACCGTCATGGTGGCTTCTCACTTCTCACACAGCGTATAACCTCTCTTATTCTCTCGATGACAACTGTCTACAATGTACACATGGTGATTGAGAGTGGGCTAGTCTAAGCCCGGATGGACGTAGATCGAAGCGTCCGGAAATCGAGCCTTGATGGTCTCCATCATTGGGCCGACCATGCTCACATAGGTGATATCTGGAGGGAAATCGTTCTTCCCGATTCCGCCCAACACCAGCCCGAGAATTCTTCCTTGAAGATCAACAACGACAGATCCGGAGTCCCCTGGTTCGGAAAATATGTTCGTCTTCGGTTTGGGATGGTAAACGACAGCAACTTCACGAGTGGGGGTGAGGGGGATGTTCTCCGCGTAGAAACGGATGATACTTTGGACCCCATTTACAGTTCCGCATGTTAACCCAGTCGTGCCTCCGTTCTTCAAAACCTTTAAGCCAGCTGTCACTTCACCGGGCGGGATGATACTGTTGACCTGTAAGAAATCGTCGGAAGGAAGCCAGTAACCCTCTTCCGCAAACAGCACCAGCAGCTTTGACCGGTGTTGGCCTAGGTGAATCACGTTCCCCAGAAAGTTTGGATCTCTGCGGATCTCATCATTAACGGCAATGATCGCTAGATCTTGAGTCGTTCGAGCGGGACCGTGAGCAGGTGAGATAGAAGGGGAATAAATGGTTCGACCTATCACGCGAGAAGGTGGATTGATTAGTGGCTGTAGTTGGCTTTGAAGATTTGTCATGTCTTGAAGTTCCAAGCGTCTGATTGCAAGCGATTCGGTAATGTTCTGGTATGTTTTGTTTTCACCCATTTGCTCATAGCAGGTTTGTTTTACCACATCAGTTTCAACCTCGCTTTGCAAGCTGTCTACAATGAGGTCGATATCCTTGAGCTTCGAGGTTAATTGAGTTTGGTCCAGGAATATGACCTCCGGGCCATTGGACGCATCATCGACGGGTTCATTGTTATCGCCCATTTCGCCTTTGCAGCCTGCGGGAGGGAATATACAGTGTCGAGCAGTGATGAGAAGGAGTCTATTGGAATCGCCTCCCTCAGACATGAAGAATGCGGCCGTTCCCTGAACACTGGGTTTGGTGACAAGGGATATCGGAATACCTAAGCTCGACGAAAATAACTTGTTGTGTTCGTATCCGAGAGAACCGCCCAAATTTTGAATTGGCAAAAACAAGGGACCGGCAGACAGTGTGACGCTGGATTCCCTCACCTCAACTTGGACGACTGCGTGGATTGCGAATGCGATCAACATCTGCACTCGTCGCGTTAGGGCATTGCCGTCTTCCCATGAGACCGTCCCTGGGCGCACACCTATCCAAACTACCGGGATGAGGTCCTGTGGGGAGTCGTTGAACCCGATTCGAAATGTCTCGACACTGCTCCACTCAACTTGGTGGTCGTCCAGAAGCTTCACTATCAAGTGAGACAGTGTCTCGTCCCAATGTTCGGCGATGGCATGGCTGCCGATAACGTCGATTGTCTTTTTTCGCTGCCAGGACTCTTGCATAGGCCGAACCCAAACAACATCGTGATCTGATCGTCCAACCAAACGGGGGCTAGAGGGAAGACCGTAATAGTACCGCATCTCTTCGGGCGTGCTATCGGAATCCTGACGACGCTCACGCACTGCATATGGGTGGCCAGTAACTTGGTAAAAAGGCTCAAAGAATGAATCGAGTTCGATCGTCATGGCGGGAAACCAGATGCTGTGACCGCATTGCTTCCATTGGTCAGCGTAGAAAGTGTTTTGGCGGCAAAAGAAGAGCTTACGACGTGGAGGATGACGAAGACGACGAAGACATGATGATGGGTGGAGGCTCAGTGAGAGAGACAGAGAGACTTGATGGTGAGAGGGCGGCTATGGCAAGAACCTCAGTGGATCAGAAGGTGAGTTGGTGAGGTGAATTGTGAGTAAGTGGCGAGTAAACGACGGGGACATCGTGTAGAAATCGTGAGAAGATCATGTTGGAAAGAAAGCGGGGCTTGCACCACAGGGCTGGCTCTCATCAGAATCTGTCGAGAATGTGGTTGATCGCAGAATCCTGTGAGATATTAACCCTAACATTGCCATGCCACGTTTATCTGATAGTGTTAGTCTCACTTAGTTCTGTGTACACCGTCTTCTTGTATCTTTGGTACCAACCTAGTATTGTAAAGCTAAGAGATCATCTAGCTGTAAGCTCCACGAATAACCGACAAATCCGACACCTTGGGTTCACGTGATGATTAGATATGTTCGTCCAGCATCTCATTCCTGCATAAACGTCAACCCTGATGTTCTACAACGACACCTTACACCTTAACATCTGGCCGTGAACCCGACGTCGTCAACCCTTGAGACCTCTCGTCGCTCTTTCTACCCGTGGATCCGGTGTGTTCTTCGTTCCTCAACCCCATGAATTGGCATAAATTCGAGTACGATTGCGCATATGGAATTTAGGCGAACACTTAACAGGGCTCATCAGTAATTTCCTCTAGCAGTAAAGACGTCTCCACTTACAATCCAAAACAACCCGCCCGGACAGTGTACCCTCTTCCATCTGTTCAAAGACTGATGAAAGAGTACTGAATGGCTGAACCTTGACGGGACACGTAACGTGGCCGGCAGCTGCAATTCGCAGAGCCTCGATAGCGTCCAGTCGGTTTCCGACGTATGAGCTGGTCAAGGTCTTGGCCTGAACGACAGTCCAGAACACGTCACTCTTGACGAAAGCGCCTTCTTTGGGAAGACCGACGGCGACGACGACACCTTTAGGGCGGATGTAGCCCATGGCCTCGGTGTATGCCTCGGGCCGGGGAGAGGTGACGATAGATGCATGAGGACCTAGACCATCCGGGGTAGCTGCCTGGATACTAGAAGGGGTATCAGTTCAAGCTTTCTGCAGTGTGGTGAAAGTGTGCTTACGCCTTCGTGATATCCTTCTCTGACTTGAAATCAATCCATGCAGCAGCACCCAGCTTCTCGCACAAAGCCTTCTTCTCCGCACCAGTGTCGATAGCGATGGTGGAGAGACCCATGTATTTAGCGTATTGAAGCGCGAGGCAGCCGAGACCTCCGCCCGCACCTGGGATAGCGACCCATTGACCGGCCCGAAGGCCAGCGGTCTTGAGAGCCTTGTAGACTGTGACACCAGCGCAGAGAATGGGGGCAGCCTCCGTCAGGTCGATCCCATCTGGGATGGGGGTGAGCTGGGAGGTGTATGCAGGGCAGCTGATCTGTCAGTGAAGGCATTCCCTATGCACTCACTATTGCTGGAAGGAGCCCGATGTAGTCAGGCCAGAAACGACAGCGCTTGGGCAGAGGGGTCTAGCATTCGTTAGCTTGCATCCGTGTCACCACACTCACTCATCGCCCTGGAGACAGAAGTCGCATTGGTTGCACGAGGATGCGATCCACTTGATACCGACTACGGAATCAGCTTACGCCGATATCTTCCGAGACGCACCTTTCTGGCCGACCTTGAGACTACTAGAGGGGTCATTCATGGCGACGATGATACCAGCACCCTCATGACCTGGGACTCTGTCAGCGCTGAGGTCTACGCATGAGAGTGGACAACATACCAGCAATGCATGGACGCGCCGCCTTGAGGGGCCATTCGTCTTTGATCACATGGAGGTCGGTCTGTTCAGCTGTTAATAATGCACACCGCAGACAAAGCTAGCTAAGCAACGTACATGACAGACACCCGTGTAGAGGACTTTCACAAGAGCTCGTCCTAAGCAGTCAAATCAGTGAAAGGGTTTGGAGCATTGCGTCTGTCATAGCTCTCACCATTCTCGAGGGACTCGGGGGAGACCACTGGGATCTCCTTGATCTCCACGCCCGAGGTGGAGGAAGCGGAGACGGCGGCGAGCTGGGTCTTGGGGATAGTCTCGGAGGACACCATGATCTGTGCTGGAGTGGATGAAGAGACGGTGTGGGAGTTGTTTTTGTTGGTGGTGGTGGTGGATGATGAGCAGTAGCGAGCTGAGGATGGCCCACGTTTAAAGATGGAGGAGGGATGGGGATGGTCCGGAATGGGCCGGCAATGTGCAGAGTTTACCCGGAAGATGCTTCTCGTGACTGCTGGCTCTGGAACACTGACACGATGGTGCTGATGTAGATGCTGATGCAGATGGCGAGACTCGGCGAGATTCGGACGACGCTGGGAAGGAAATCTGGAGCAGTTCTTGATACTACGAATAGATCTGGCTAACATGACCAAGAGGGTGGTCGGGCGATTAAAGACGCTGTTCAAATAGAATAATAGACAGTCGGGTAGCAGCGAGATCGGAGATACGCCGGTCGAATGTACAATGATCAATGGACAATGGTTTATTCCTCGTACTCGTAATCCCCCCCGCCCCCCGCAGAGAGAGGCTGGGGGTTTATGTCAAGACACTGACGTGGGCCCAGGGAGCTAGATTGACCAACTCGAACGCTAATCGCCCGCGTAATAGCACCAGACCCTCTCCCATCCACGCCCGTTCCTACCGCCGCCTGCCCCCTGGTCTCGAACTCAGCGCAGCACTCTTCGCTGCCTGGCCCGCATCCAGTCATCCAATGGCTGCAGCATCGCCGCAGACCCTTCGAATGAGAACAGGGATATTAGAGTTCTTCTCCCCCTACTCCGATAACTTCCGAGAGCCGCTTCCACGAGGCGAGGCCGACACCGAGGTTAAGCGTGGGGCGTCTAGTTTGGCTCGATACAAAATAAAGAAAGAAGAGATGGGCTGTTCGATCCCTTATCAACCTTGTTACTGATTCTGATCTGGTGAGTCACCGAATCGCACTCCGTTGTTACGGACGTCGTCCGCCGAGTTTGTGATTACTCGGCACTTTAAATTTGCAACTTTGCATCCGCTATCACGTCACATGCACGCGCTCGATCTAGGTCCAGATCTCCTTGCTGGTAGCTAGTATAGCAAAATTATTTCGCGTCGAACTACATGTTCCTGCTTTGGCAGATCGTACATGATGTTTTACTGGGAGGAGATACTGACCCCTTATTGACGACCGAGACCTCGGCCAATCAGCATGACAGGTATGATTCTGATGTCAGTTAATAGCGTCACAACCGGTGACATATCCGCATGCATCTGTGTACCCCTAAGAAGCAAAATCACTCCAAACTATCGTCGAGCGACGACAATGATCGCTCTCGATTGTAATTCCACCGGAGGACCCCACCCAATTCAGGCGTGGTTTTGTCGCAAGCACCTCATCTCCTCACATCGTCCAATTCCACGGTATTTTCCTTGGCAACATCTTCCACATTTTCAACGACCGCCTTTTCATCCAGCATACCATCCATTGCGGCCAAGGCTTTCTCTCGTCCACCCTTGACACCGTAATCAAAGATCAATGCGACTTCCTCTATCGACATCTTCGAGGTCTCGGGATAGTAAAAGTAGATCAATACACCGTAGGCTATATCGACCCCAATGTAAACCAGGTAGTATTTCCATGTGATCGCCGCCAACGCTGTAGGGTTTGCAAATTGGTTGAAGGCGTTTCCGAGATTTTGAGCAAAGATGAAGATCGCGAAACCTTTGGCTCGAAGATTGTAGGGCAGAATTTCGACGGCATAAGAGTATGGCAGAGGCACCCAAGCAAGATCGTATAGCCCATAGTACAGGAAGAGGAACGGAACGGCAGCTACACCGAAGCTCGATCCTTTGCCATTGGCAAACGCCGAGGAAAGTCCAACGACGAAGCAGTACGAAGCGATCATGCCAATGATGGAGGCGAAGAATAATGGCCGACGTCCGATCCGATCGACGTACAGTCCTACAACAAAAGTAATGATTTGATTCCAGACAGCTGAGCCTCTCGTCAGCATGTGTTATAGCTTTTTAGCGAATCGACTCACCAAGACCGAGGTTGATCGAGGAGAGCTGCACAGGTGCAATGATTCCTACGGACTTCAATACAGGAGTGAGATACCACGAGATGATCCCGTTGCCGACCATGTTCGCACCCAAAGAGACAGTAACGACTACAAGCAACCGTCGACGGTTTGCTTTTGTTCGTAGGAAGTCGAGGTATGAAGTCTTTTTTTGCACCGTCTCCCACTGCAGTGAATGAACCGTCTCCTGGTATTCCCACTCTACCAAAGGGTCGTCGACAGTGCCGTTGGCATGATATTTCACCATGATCGCTCGTGCTTCTTGGAGTCGGCCTTGCTTGACAAGCCACTGAGTGTATGGTTAGTCGCCGTGCATTGATTATAATGAGCTAGCTTACACGAGGAGATTCTGGACAGTCCCAAATCATAGCCAAGACTACCATGGGCCCAACAATCTGTACGAGGCACGCAAGACGCCACCCCCAGTCGCCTTGAATGTAGAGACCAACCACTGGTAACCTGTTAGCTTCCCGCCGACAATCTGGAGACGATGACACTCACGGACAAACACCGCAGCAGCGATACTTCCAGTGAAGAAGTACGAGTAGTACATGGTACTAAGTGGGGATCGTACTCGAGGATGAGCAATCTCTTGCAGTAAAGATGGTGCGACGACCTTCGTGATGGCACCGCCAAAACCGATGATGACACGAGCTAGATGATGAAAATTATTAGTCTGTCGTATGCCAGCGACGAGGGGAGAAATTCACAGCCCATAAAATGCCCATCATTCTGCGACAGCGCATTGAATATGGCGCCTACGATGATGAGTACAGCTCCGATCCAGATGGGTATTCTACGTCCGAATCGTGTTGTCAAGAATTCCGCGACAAACACTCCGGGAAAGGCAGGAAGGAAGAGGACAGCTGCAAAGAGAGAAAGACGTATTCCTGCCGGCGACCCAAAATAGGCGTTCCAGGACGGAAGAGCTTGTAGACCAGTCAACAGGGACTGATCGTCTTTCAAAAGCCATCAGCCATGGATCGTATATTGATAACAAGATACACAACTCACAGCCCAAGTAGTAGCTGCACATTCCTGCTCCGACACAGTGTCGAACATTCTGACGTAAGGCCGGGTCTTTCCACCAAGATGAATTGGTGTTGTCTGGACGGATCTTCATCAGTGCTCGCTCATCGAGCGAACTTTCACGACCTACTAGGAATGTCCGCGAAGGACGCCTTGGTGTGGTCACCACCCATGACTGTCAGATCAGATTTTCTACCAAATGGTCGTTCCGAGGGTCGGTAAAGTCATCTTAGAGGAGGACATACCGAGTGTTAAATAGTTAACGGTGAGTACCTGGACCCCGCTTCACGGCATAGACAAGGTCGGCAATGTGTCGGGGTATCCGACTACGTTCCTGCTGCACCACGGGGCTCCTGGAGAATTGTGGGGGCCGGTTCCCCTCGGGATTTCCGACTCAATTACTTTCCGATCGGGGGAGTAGCCGAGTGCGACCCTCGTCGAGCAGTCTCCGTCGAGAATCTGTTGCAATCTTCACGTACAGCTTAGTAACCTGCAACAGAAACATGCGACCCAGAGAAAATCAACGACCCAATCAGCCAGATAGGATGACTTCTCGGATGACATCGGATGGCGTCGGATGGGGACCGACATGGTGAGATCAGCTGATAATGGCGGGGGCTTATAGGAAGGGCGGTGGTGTGGCTGCGCGTAGCCGTCAGCTGTATTTCTTGTGAAGCCATTGGTTCCGATGAGTATTCAGTGGAATAGCACTAGGCAGTCATTCTTATCTAGGAAGCGCGGGAAACATCGGCAAGATGTTAATGGATGCCTGGTACCTCGGACGCAGAGAGAACATTCCGTTCGCATGGCGGTTATTCTACCTACGGACAGTATTAAGCCCTTTTCGCCGTCCTTGCTACACCAGAGACATGCACCAAACCCCATCTAAGCTCCTAGAACTGCTACATTTTCCTTGGAGGGACTTGCATCCTTGAAGTCGTCATAAGCAGGAGAATCAGGCGGGCTCGCATTTCGAAGAGCTGCGACCTTCTTGTCCCGATTAGTGAGATACCCGATGGCAAGTGCGAGGAGCACCGCGACAGCAGCGAATCCGGCGTTGACATAGTTACCGACTACGATATTGGGCTGAGAAGCCGTGGGGAAGGTAAAGATTGGTATCCAAGCGGTGAAGATGTACGCAAAAGCATTCATCTATTGCCGTTATTCAGTTTCTGACAACCACAGTAAGATTGATGAAGGCTTACGAGGGCCGAGACATAAGCTCGCTTCTCTGGATCGTGCCTGCTGGTTTCATTGACAGCTGTCCAGGTCACTCCGGCGCTGCAACCAGACAAGGATGTGAGATCTGCGGGCACAGTCAGCCAGTCATTCTCGAGGAAGATTATTTGATAGATACCCACAGTACAGAGCCCAACGGGAACCTTTGGCTGTTGGATACACCGGTGTGGCAGCAAGCGCGATGGGGAAAATGATACCAGCTGTTGCCGCAAATGTCATAATGGGCCATCGCTGGGCACCGGGCAGTGCGTCCGAGATCCATGACGCCGTCAAAGCCAGACAAATGGTTAGGATGTTGATCTGTTTGTTGGGTGTCAATGCATTTCTATTTGCAGATACTTCTCACGTACCCCCAAAGGAATGATATTGACGTTCACGGTGGAAAAGACCGTCCTTGGATAGCTTTTAAGCCAGAAGATCACTTTCTGTCAGCTTGTATCGGTACTTCAGAACGTACTTGATCCGCCAGAGTTGCTAAGCTGGGCCATGCAGAGGAAGAAAGCCGGGACTGCTTGCGTCAGTTTGACCTTCCACCTTAAACCAATAATAGGACATACACAACCACGCATGCCAGGTTAGGTGCCAGCGGTAGACGTCCTTGAGCTTGAATAACCCAGTGAAAACTTTGGTCTCGCTGGGCATTCGACGGCGAGCTAGGTCGACATCTTCCTGGGTGAAGATCCTACAGAAAGATCTCAGTCAATATTGGGCTCGAAATAATCGCTACACATACCAGTTGGGTTTTGCTCGCGCTGGCAGCTGTGGCATTGCGAACGCCGTCCACAGGGCACAAGGGAGCGAGATAACTCCACAGATACTGCAAACGTTCAGCGTTGATTTTAGGTCAGGACCCACATATACAGCCAGCGCCACCCAGCGAGACCACCGTTACCATCAAGACTGGCGTAAACAGCAGCCCTGTCTGTCAGTAGGGATTGACCCTTCGTTCACTTACATCAAGAAGCCTGAAAAGAGGGGTCCGACGGATGTGAACACCTGAATAACTGTGTTTCTCCTTGCAAGCTCGTGAGGCTTGTAGTATGAGGAGCAGATATACATGACCGCTGGGAAATGGCCAGCCTCAAACAGACCAACGCTAAGGATGAGTCAGCGCAGTTCTGAAGCTTGAATACAAGAACTTACAAAAATCGCAGAGCATACAGCTGATTTACATTCTTCACTCCAGCGGTACCAAGAGTGAACGCAGTCCATGCAAATTCGAGGAAGGCAATGTAATATGGGGCAGACACCTAATCGTCAGCAGAATTCTTTCTTGGGAGCTTACCCTTGTCAACAGCAGGTTAGATGGAATTTGTCCGGCTACGTATGCGGCACTCCACAAGGCATTGGCGTAGTTTAATTCATTCCCATATAGCTGTAGGTCCTCCTTCATCCCCGAGTCTGTGACTATTGTCAGGGCGCAGGGAGAAAAGTACCTCACCCGACACTTACTGAAGGCATTGGTGATGTTAACTCTGCGAGTCTCTCGTGAGTAATCTATCCAACATTGACCTACTTGACGTCCTAGACGTGAGGTATATGGCGACATTCAATGATTAGCGTTCTGTTCCTGAGATGATAGTCTCGAAGTTCTCCGCTGAGCGCCGCCTCCGATTTGCGCTACGTACCTTCCTTGGCAAAACCCTGACCGGGGTCAGCCGAATACTCAGAGGACAATTACCTTACATAACCAGGAGGACACGCTTATGCCTTCACTTTTATGCCATCACTTGCAATGATGGGCATAGCCAGTCTCAGGCATTTCGATGTGCGGAGGCGAAAGACATAATGGGCTGCACGAAAGACTCCAGACCAGACCCGTTCTAATTCGCAGGTCCAGCTCTCTGGTGCAACATTGATGGCGTGGCGTCGCCGGATTACTTACAGGGCATGTCGAGTACTGAGAGATATCTTTAAGTGGTTCTGACTATCTGAATGTGAATTACTACTGTACGTACTACAGCGAGACCGGGGATGATTGAAGCTGCGAGAGTTAACCAATGATGGGTCTGGCGACACGCTCTCGATTGGAATCAGTGTAGCTGCCGACTTTTTGGCAGCTGGTAGCAGAGCTGCGAACGCTCCGAAGTACATCTTCGGATGGTACACACCTTGAGCGGTTGCTTCACAACGTCGTCGAGGACACCGATCGTCGCTGCAAGCAATGATATCTAGTGCATCGTCACTCAAACTCTGGACTGAAGACGGACATCCACAACTAAGAGCTACTTTGCCGCAGCCAGAGCAGCAGTTACAACGCCTGCGAGCTTGATTGCCTTTTCCTCTTCGAGTTTCTGGCAAACGAGCTGTAGTGAGATTGGGGAACCAACTACCTCCTTGGGATCATCTGCAGAATAAATGACTGTGTCAGCCCATGTCTTTGAATGGTAGACATGTGTTCTTGCAAATCTGCCCTCGGTAAGCTCGTTCGACTTACATCGGTCCCAAATCTCTTTCTCTTCTCCAGCCTTGGGCTCATAAGGCGGCTTCACATCCGAGAGGACTACGTGTGAGACGGGGAATATGCATGCAGGCTGATCCGTGATGTTCCACACAGATGTGTACGTAACATGCTGGAACGTGTGCCTGTTCCGTCGTTAGCTCTGGAATCGCCCGTCAACAGTGAAGGACACGACCTACTGAGGACAAGCTGAGTAAGCAGAAGCAGGACTGATCAAACCGTCGAGAACCCGTCCTGTTCCTGACACTTCAACCGTTGACATCCAAGCGTCCAGCATCCTCTTGGCGTAGCTTGTCCGCTCTACCTGGATGTCCCACAAGCCTCCGACAAGAGGAGGAGTCGCCTTCGAAGCCTCATTCGCTTCTGCCCAAGCTGCCAGACCAGCCGGCCAAGGCTCAGAGCCTTGTGCAATCGATGCTGCAATCTTCCTCCCACCGTCTCCGACGAAAAGCTGCTCTAAGATCTTTTTGGACTTGGATAGATCGGGTCTGAATAATAGCAGAAAGTAAGAGCTGCAGGGTAGTGGCTGAAGAAGGTTCAACTTACGGTGTCCATTCAATGACTTTATGCCCAGCCGCCTCAAGCGCACTCTTCACCTCCAGCAAGGCCCTGGTGACTGGCGGAGTCGGCTTGACTAGTCCGTTGTCCATGATGATACCTGAGCAAATGTTATCGATGATCCCATGCACGGGAGTATATGACATGGCCTACCAAAGCAAAGCTTCTCAGGGAGTTCGACCTCTCTCCAAGGGATGGGGATCATATTGGGATCGTGCTGCCAAGGTTTGCTATCGACTACGGTTTTGGCCCAGAGCTCAACTGCAGCCAGACTGGTCGACATTGGACCATTGATAGAGCGCACCGCTTCCTGACCTGGCATACCAGATCGTGCTCCATAAGTTGGGAATCGGCCAAAAGAGGGTTTCAGAGCGTAAAGGCCACAGAAAGTAGCCGGAATACCTGCGAGAACAACGGTGAGCGCGGACCGCCGTATACAGAGCTGATATGAAGGTGCACTTACGAATTGAGCCACCAATGTCTGTCCCAACGCCGAGTGGAGACCCTGACAGAGCAGAAGCAGGGTTAGCGTCTACCAAACTGTCTGTGGACCGAGGAGATAGCCATACCCTTCAGCGCCAGCAGAGCTCCTTCTCCCCCAGACGAACCTCCACTGCTGCAATTGCGATTGTATGGGTTGGTTGTATATCCCCACACGTTGTTGTAACTCTCTGCAATCATCATAGCTGTTGGAACGTTTCTGAGTGAATACGTTAGAGGATTACCGACGTCCACTTGGAATACAATTCTCACGTTTTGCAATAGAGCACAGCCCCTTGGTCTCGCAACAATTTCGTAAGCACGCTTTCGTCAGTGGCCTTCATAGGGGCGTTCGCCCAAGCAATGAAGCCGACCGTCGTATCTACTCCAGCGATATTGAAATTGTCCTTGAGGGATATGGGGAGCCCGTGCAGCGGCCCTAAAGGAGTCTTTGTCACCGCATAGTCGGCGTCAATCTTCTTCGCGACTGCTAGAGCCTCGTTGAAGAGAATCTCGGTGAGACAGTTTGTCTGATTGGAGCTGGGGATTAGCTCACGAAACAATGGCAGGGATTGAAGGCAATCCGAAGATCCTGGGAAGACATACCAGCTGTTGAGCAATGGCTGCTCTCTTGCAGAAGGCTAGAACAACGTCGTAACTGCTCAGCTCCCCGGCAATCATCTTGTTGACTAGGGTCGGAGCCTCGGTTTCCGTGATCGCAATCTCTTCAGGCGTCAACACGCCGCATGTCCTCGGGACATCAATGACATCCAAGGCGTCGGTAGGAGCAATTCGCCATTCGACAGGTATGAGGGCATCACGGGCCGCCACCTTTCCAGCCGCTATGATCGGCCATGTGGGCTTTGGAGGCGTACCAGAAACATGAGAATCGCCGTTGAGTGTGACCGTCATCATGCAGTACTTTGGTATGATTGACTAGAGGAAAACGATGATAGGAAAGAGGGTATAAGTACGCCCCCTGCTAGACCAGCCGGCTGCCCTGTGTAACGAGTATCCGACTAGGAGATATCACCAGAACAAAAGATAGCAAACCTGAGATACCTTGATAGCGATCAAACGATTGTACGATTATACGACTATACGATTATCCCACTGGCAGACTTCACGACTCGGCGTCTAATACAGATAAGCTGTTGCTGCTTCGCAGATATCCGGACTCCCATCTCCGAGCAGCAAAATGGGTGAATCCTCTCGCGTTGCGCCCATGCGCCCATATCTTACGCCGAGGACACCAAAATACCTCCGGCGGTCGCTATCATGTAATCGGCAATTTGGCTCTGGCCACCGCGAAGCCTTATCTACTTTGCCGACTCATGAACGAGCCTCAGCCGAGAGAGCACTTCTTTCCACGGTATATAGTCCCGGACAATCTCTCGACGGCGACTAGCAACTCTCACGTATTTGCAGTCCTTCAATCGTCTTTCCCTACAACGTCATGGGCGCAATCAGAGACAAGATCGAAACCGTGTTCTGGGGAAGACCAGCTGCTAATCCCAAAGAGCGAGTGCTTCTTCTCAAGCTTGACGGAGTCATCTTGACATACGTCTGCCTATCTTGTGAGCTCACTCTTCTGCTGACAATGGAACCACGACTGACCCTTGTTCGCCGATTAGATTTCACCAACTGTGAGTTTGAACCCGAGCTTCAGAATTTCCGCAGAACCTCAATGCGTGCATACTGAGTACCATATTCCAGACCTCGATCGGGCGAACCTTGCCAATGCTGTGAGTTTGCCGACGACTCTATATGCCGCTATGTTTTGCTGAAGCTGATTCGTCATGTCAGTACGTCACTGGAATGAAGGAGGATGTAGGGTTCCAAGGAAATGACTACACTTATGCTGGGTCAATGTTCACTGCTGGGTCAGTCTGAACCCTACTTGACCGACCGAGTTCACATTCAGCTGACCCGTTGTTACAGATACATTATCGGTCAATGGCCTTCTGCCTTCGTTTTGTCTTCAGGAAGGGTGTCCCCGCGATTTTGGTTCCCTTTCTGCACATTCATCTGGGGTATCATGACTCTGGGACTAGCTTGTGAGTCCCTTCGGAGGTAATATATGCCACCTTCCAAGCATGACTAACCCATTATGTCACTCAGTTGTCAAGACGCCTCATCAAGTCTGGGGCATTCGTTTTACTCAAGCCCTGTTTGAAGCTAGTACTTTCTCCGGCACACACGTACGTCCTGCCCTATCGAAAGCTGGAACTTGAAAGACATTTGCTGATCTCTGATTTCTCTTCCTCAAGTATATCTTGGGCTCGTGGTATAAAGACAGCGAGCTGGGCAAGAGAACCGCAGTGGTATGTACGACGTTTCAAGCCATTTAAAGCACGCGGCTTAAACTGACAGGTCGGCAGTTCACTTCCGCTGCGCAACTGGGAACACTTTTCTCCGGGCTAATGCAAGGAGGTATCGTTACGAGTCTGGCTGACCGAAATGGATTGAAAGGTGACTTCTTTTCACTGCAGCTGATCGTGGCTGATCGCTTCTCCAGGTTGGCAGTGGCTCTTCATCATCGACACTATTATCACGAGTAAGTGACTTCACCTAATTATTTGGCAGGTTGAATGTACTAATCTGAAATATTTATAGTTCCCATTGCCCTCTACGGGTTCCTCATGTTCCCGGGTACTCCGGCGACAGTCAAGTCTTGTAAGTGAAAGACAACGGCTGCCTCCGCGACTGCTGCTGATGACAATTCGTCCTCTAAGGGTGGTTGACCGAAGAGGAGCGAGAGTTGTGTGTCTCTCGGCTTCCTCACTCTGACCACAAGCCCCTTACATGGGAGTCATTCCGTTCATCGATCCGTACGATTGTCTCCACCTGGCGCTTCTACCTATTTACCCTTCTCTTTACTGTCTCCGCCACCGCCTTCGAGAAAGTTGGAGTGTATACCGAATTCAATCTGTGGCTGAAATCCACGGGGACCTACACCGCCCAGCAAATAAACTATTACCCCAGTATCTTTACCGCTGTCGCAGTTGTCGCGACATACGTCCTCACTGTCATTTCGGACGCCACCGGCAACCGCTTCATTGTCAACCCCATCATGTATCTCGCCGTATTCATCAGCTCAGTTATGCTCCTCGTATGGAATATATCGCCAGCAGCTCATTTCTTCGCTTATATCATCGGTGGGCTCGGGTACGCTGGTCAAGCTAGTAATGTAAGTACGCATTTTCCAAAAACAGCACGTCGAAGCGGAGTGCTTTTGTGATAGGGTTCCAGAGCTCTTACTTACACGTTTCCTCCACAGTTTGCTTGGGCAAACGCGATGTGCCGCGATAATGAGGTTCTTCGTGCGGTGACTCTGGCGTCCATGAATCTATTCTCCAATGTCTGTGAGTCGTCGTGTAGCGCTGTGACTGTCGGTCTCTCCGTGGCTCGTCGATACGATGGGACATTGCTGATAACAGCCTTTTGCACCAGGGTCGCTATGGTATCAGATCGCCTGCTGGCCAGTAGTACAGGCACCGAGGTTCCGAAACGGGCAAATTGCTACCTTGGTTACTGGAGCTGCCGGGGTATGTCACGCAAGGCTCTATCTGGTCTGGTGCTATCAATCGGAACAGGAGCTGACTCATCGAAAATCAGGTCGCGCTCGCGGGTGCAATTGTGTACTGTACAAGGCGCTATCCACCAACACTTCCCGATACCTCTGACGTAGAGGAAGTATATGGGGCAGCAGTGACGGGCTACGGCGAGAAGGGTCACTCAGACGGTGAACTGGCCGAAGCTAAATAGATCTTTCTCTCTCTACCAATGGAAAGGTTTGAATTATAGCGATTTCATATTTCAAAATAGAAACTCTTATATAGACGGGTCTGTGAGGCGCCCGGTGAGACGCGTCCTCGGAAGGTAGCCCTTTGCTTGTACTTGACTGTCTGCCTTGATGTCATGTTGTTGCTCTTCCGCGGCCAGCCATCCCAGGACACTCTATCCAAGGACTATCCTGTATCTGTTTAAATCTGCCTTGAGATAAATCTTCCTGCGCAGGCGGACGTTGTATGCGGTACTCTTCGACAATCATATCACATATCGATGTCCCAACTCTAACACTGTATGCGGACAGTTGTCATGTCGGTCATGGCACGACCACATTCCTAGACTGCGACGAAGAGTCTGCGTACCTAATCGTGGCGGTGGGATGAAATTCTATGACGAGCAGAAACACCTCCTGTGTATCACCTAGAGTTCCGTCATTCTCATACATCATCATCTCTACAACCTTGTCGTGTGCCGTGCAGGCGACTGCCTTATGAACCGCTCGACGAGCGCCCGGACTTGTCGAGATTCCGGCCTTTCGGTGACATCTCGACGAGTCCCCGACTTTCAGAGGAGCTCTCATCCTCAAACTTGCGTTCAAGTGCAGGGTGCTCTCAGGTCGAAGTGAACGAGAGTAAGGTGCAAGCGACTGTCTCTATCGCTGTGACGCAGTGGTATGTGGTTGCTGCGCCTTTTACACGGAGATTGCCATCGGGTGGAAAATGACCTGACTGCCTTGGTTCAAGGTCATGTAACAGACTAACTGGCTACTGACTAACCGACAGCTAGCTGCCTTGGTTCAGCTTTTTCTACGGATCATGGTGGCGGTGCCCCTGCCCATACGTCAGAGGTAAGCAACTGACTGTCAAGGCGGGGTGTCAAGGCGGGGTCGGGTCGTACTAGGCGGGACTAGTACCTACTTGGAGTTACCGTACTAAGTCAATATGGGAAAGGGCTTAGCGACAAGGGAAGTCGGGACTTAGACTTAGACAAGGCGAAGCCCGGCTTGGACAAGGCGAGAAGGCGAGGAAGTGTTACGCCCAGGCCTAGAGCGGTAGTGACTAGAGCTGGGTGGACGAGAGATACACGTGTCGGTTAGTAGATTGTAGCTGCTTACCTGGACTGAGGGTCGCACTGAGGTGCACGTGTAGGATAAGACCTAGTGCGAGGGATTGGGGGTTAGGGGGTTATAGGGAGGTTCCGGGGGTATGGGGGGTCTTCCGCGAAGACACTTTGGGACAAGTGTTATATATCATTAAATAGGTATTTCCAAGCAGAATATGAATCTGGTATTCATTAGTCTGGGGGCGGAGCGGGTCACGAGAAAATCGGGAAAAACCCGAAAAACACCAAAATTTGGACATGTCGGTATTGAAAATGGCATCCGAAAAAGTATTAGAGGTCTTGGGGAGAATTGCGCAATGTAGAACAGCTAATTACGCTTCTAATGACACTGGTCTCAAGTCTGGGGGGTGGCTGGTTCCCGAGCTAACAGCCACAAACCTCGAAAACACCCCTTTCTTTCTAGGGACATAGAATTTCGTAGAAGCGTCCAAGGCTTATGGGATGAAAATCCTATCAATTAATCATGTATTCATCTACATATCCTTCTAATACACTTTTATTCTTTGTGATGAATTGAGCGTTTTAGGATTTTCGGAAAAATTCCAAGGGGGGACCCTTACGTTTTGGGATATTTTCTCCAACCCTTTGGTGTCCCCATTTTTCATTAGGGGTTATAGTGGGTTCCGGGGGGCGGGGGTTTTGACTTTTAACGCACTTCAGACAAAGTTCTTTATATCATTAGATAGGCCTTTTCAAGGGCTAT